>CM029368.1:28452516-28701103 GCA_017165825.1 Hepsetus odoe
CTGTGGGCAGAGGTGTGTTTGTCGCACTCCAGATTGGCTCTCTTGCTATTTTTCTCACTTCCTCAGGACATCAATTAACCCTTCTCACCCCATTAGCTGTCACTTCAACTGATTCTTCAAGAGAATCGCCCAAAACATTGCTCCGCCTCAGCTTTTTGGTTAACATTTTTGAAGGAAGCCCTGCAGTGTTTGCCACACGCTTCAGGCCTTCATCCTCTTTGGAAACCAGATGTTGCTGAACATCTACAGCATGCCATGCCACACCCTCTCCAGCCGCCCCTGCAAAAAAATTAATCTCCTCAACCCATCCCACATTGTGGCTTAACATTGCAGACCTTGCAACTCGCTCCCTCCCTCTAATTTCCCAAGAGCCACCCTGCTCAGAACACTTTCACCTTACTTGCCCCTTCTGTACCACACACATACCTCCATTAACCTTCTACAACAGGCCTTATAATCCCTGCAGAGCTCAGCACCCATCCGTTTGTTCTTTCCGCACCACCTCTGCCTGGTTGATGATTAAGAGTCTCCACCACTCTTAAAAACCAGACTTGTTTTGCTGACTCTTCATGAAAAGGCAATGTCTGGAACAAATGATGAGTAATTCTCCTTGATTACCACTCTTGTTCTCCTTTGACATAGTCCTTGCTTGCGTCCCATTTCAGCCACACTCTAGACATGGGCTGTCATGATAACTCAGTTATAGTCGATTATGCGACTTTTAAGCAGGCTTTTAAGGTCATTGGAAAGCAATTTTCAGTCATTTCTCACAAGCAGAAACTTTTCAATTGCTTTAGAGAAAGAGCGATGTAAGTAAAGTGAAAGTGAATAGAACAGAACAGCATTCAGCGAGCCATAACAAAATGCTCTGCTTTTAATCCATCATACACCCCGTGTAGCAGCGGGCAGCCATACACCCTGTGCCCAGGCAGCAGTGCTGCAACTTAAACCCACAAACTTTTGATTATAGTGCATAGTCCCTAACCACTAAGGCACTGCTGCCCCATATATAAAAAGTAGAATGAAATGTTTGCCACTATGAATTGTGGGTATAACTACTTCTCATCAAAATAATCATTAGGTTACTGATAGACAATAGTCCATCCTTTCATGATCTAAGCTGCTTATCCTAACCTCGGTCAGAGGGGTGTGATGGAGTCGATCCCAGGGCGGAAGCCCATTTCAGGTCAAGGACACAGATTCACTCACACAGTCATACCCAGGGGCCAATTTAGCATCCCCAATACCCCCAGCATCCTATTCTTGGATGGTTAGAGTAAAGAAATTCATGCAAGCATGGAGACAACATGAATACAGCACAAAGAAAGGACCAAAGCCAGCCCGTCTGAGAAACGAACCCTGAAGCCTCTGTAAAAGAGGCAATAGCTCAAAGCGCAGCACCACCGTCCTGGCACGGTTCTTTAAAATGGTTCTTTTTCTTGAACCCTTTGAGCTACAATCATAATTTTGGTCTTATTAACAGCTAACACTTTGAAGTTTGTTGTCTACATGTAGGAATTGGTGTTACTGATATGAAGCAACAGAAAGTCAAGTCCAGTCACAGTTTGTTGTGACTGTGTTAAATTGACCAACTAGAACTACGGCGATATAGGCCCATAGGCTCAAATTAAAAGGTGGCAGAAGTAAAAATCATTGTTTTTTCTAATTATATGTCTAGGTCTAAGCAGAGGGTCTGGTGCATTTGGATCCTGAGGGCGTTTCAAGTTACAGACACGTACATTCAAACACGCTTTAAGATGCAAAATGAAAAAACACATAAACTGTAATAGCTGGATCGTAAAATGGTGATCAGGGATAAAAAGCTGAGCGATCAGGCCTGTTTACTCAAAACATGCCGCTGTATGTTCAGAGAAGCTTACTGCTATGATATCTTGCTGACGCTGCATCTGGACCAGCCCACTTTGAGGGTGAGGCTGGTACCAGGGGAGGCCTGTTCCCAGGCCCTGACTACAGAGGGCACCCAGCAGGCGGGTTCGTGTTCAGGTCCAGTTCCCGCAGCGTGGGAGAGCAGCCGGCTTGCCTGGGGAAAGTGGTCAGGGTTAATGCCTCTATTGCTTCCAGATTGCCTTCGAAGTGCTGCAAGAGCTTGGGAGCTCCATCACACATCATCATGTCTGTGAGGCTGAATGAAATGCCCAAGCTGGTCTCTGAGCTGTTTGTGTGTTTTGGAATGCCAGCTGCTCAGATAAAATCCAGCTGAGTGCTGGTAAGGCAGAAAAAATGGTGGGCACTAAGATGGGAAATATGCTTTTCTGGGAATACGAACATTGTCAGCACTGTGAGAATAATGAACGACTGCATGCATAAATAGATCATATAAATGAAAAATAAAGCAACCTCCTGCAGGGAACAAATTTAAGAATTAACGATACACCAACATAAGTCGTTTCGTGGGGCAGATGTGAAAAAGACTACTGATCTGAGGACAACTTGTTAAATATTTGCTGCTGGATTGTGATGAAATCTGCTGCTAAAACTCCCTCCAGATTTCTTTAATCCAGGCTCTTATAACGAATACAGCTGATCAAGGTTTTGATCAAGGGTTGTGCAGCTTGGAGCATTATGAGGTGAAAGGCAGAGGAACACCCAGGACAGGCCGCCAATCAATTACAGAGCACGCACGCTCTCACACACCCACACACACACTAGGGAACAGTATAGAATTACCTTTCCAGTCCAATCACCTGACAGTTATGTCTTTGGGTTCTGTGGAAAACCCTGGACACAGAGGGAACATCCATCCTCCACCCACTCCAACTGGGACTCATCCCAGAAACTTCTCACTTTGTAGCAGCCAATGAAATGACAAAATAAACAGTCAAGGCAGTGAAGAGGGATAGTTTAAATTTTTTTTTTTTAAATTACTGCTAGAACTTATTTTAATATTGAGTAAAATCTAATAATGCATATAAATCATTCCTCATGCAGCTGTAAATGTATCAACAGCTTGGAGTGGTCAAGCAAGGAGTTTGTTCTGTCAGATGGACTGGAGGACTTTACTCTGTGCTGTAGATGAATTAGGGTCTGATTTGTTCCCCTCTGAGATACAGTCTGTAACATTGTGTGCTAATTGAGTAAATGCTCTGTGTGTATCATGACTGTTGGGGAGGTCTGTCCTCTTAGGCTTTTAGCCAGTGAGATGCTGGAAGGCTAATGTGATGAGTCATAGACTCGATGCTTGTGATGAAAGAGCTCTGCGTTGGGAAAGCTGCAGTGTTCTCTTGCTAAACAAGATGTTTTACGGGGTAGATGATGCCAGGCTGGAAATGGCTCAAACATTATGGCTACTTGCCAATAGAGGGCATTATCTCCCAAAGCTTTGCTTTTCTATCAGGACTTTCCGAATGAGAGCGATGAAGGCCACATTTGTGAAGGCCATATTTGTGGGTCACTTTTTGAAATAATTAGTCATGCAGTGAGACTCAATGTCACTCAAAAATCTGGGAACACATGATAAAATATATTTTTTGGAAACACAGATGACAGAACTGAATGGCCAGATTAACCAGTGGTTGAGTGGTGGGTCAGTTCTGCCAATGGCTGTACTATCAAATGCCATTATAATCATGTCAAAAAATACATAGAAAGAATAAGTCATGGTTATTAAAAGTAATAGAGAGAGAGAGAGGTCACTGAGTGAGTGAGAGATAGGACCGCCCATCCACCTGAGCTCCACTGAAAAGGCCACCTCTCGACAAACTTACTTACCACAAACTTACTTTGACCAAATGACTTTTTAGACCACCCAACCCAAAAAAGCTGAAGTCCTCCTGCTGTCCATAGTCTGTTGTTTCATTTTATAGCTATCCGGATGCCATACAGTGTCAGAGACCACATAATAAAGTCTCTTTGGCTTAATTGCAAGTGTGCAGTGGATGCACTTTACTCAATGCAAATAAGCGACTGAGTACTGTTTAGCAACATTAGCCTGTATCTCTACATCTTGGCTGATAGGCTACATCAGTGGTAGGTTGTGTAAATGTGATTTTTGGCCGAAGCATTGCTTTAGGCATGCTGAGAGGAGACTCCATGGTTAGTTCGAACCCTGCCACTGGGCCAGACGCTAAGATGTAGCACAGTTGAACTTTGATGTCTTTGATGTCTGGCTGGGCTCATTCCAGCTCTCTGTTTAGTGACTGAACACGTCGTCTCTAATCCCAACACTGGCAGTGGCCACTGCAGACCCCAGTGACCTGCCGGAGAGAGTCTTTATGCAGACCAATGAGGTGGCAGGAGGTGGCAGGCTCTGCCCCATTTGTGTTAGGCCTGTAACAATTATTGCGTAATGACCTAATCACCTGATCGGGAAACTAGAACGATGGCGAAGTCATGTGTTTGCATGACAACAAGTAGAACCGGAATTAGGTTTTTATCAGTTGACTTTAGAAGACACATCTGTAGAAACATCTATAAAATAAATGTTTTGAATGCTGCTGTAGCCCGTGGTGGTTGACTGCATGTAACTGACTTAGATCTAAGATACTGAGCTCACAATAATTCTGGAAACTTCTATTCAGGTCAAGGAAAGGATGAGAGTTTGTTAAGAACAGCCTGCATGTTAAACCTGGTCAGAAACCACAGGTATAACATGCAAACTTCACACAAATGGAAGGACCTTCAGCTGCCCAGGCTATTAGTACTAATTAGTACATTAATTAGAGAAGGTCCAAACGGACTCAGAATGAAACAGAACTGAACTGAACCTCTTTCAGATTACTTTTACATGAACTTACCTGTTCCTCCTCTTTACTACAATACTATCTTGGTAATGTAAGGTAACAATTCATCAAGGCCTGGCATTTGTATAGTATTCACTCATTTCATGCTAGAGTTTTTTTTTTTTTTTTTTGAGCCTATTGCAGACTTTCTTTAACTTTTTCTCCATAAACACACATTGAATCATTTTTTGCCGCTGGTTTCATCAGAATTGCATGGAGCGCCTGAGACATCAGTTTGACTTTTTCACAGAGAGTTTTGGGAGCGGGTGTCAGACTGTGCGTTAGATCCCCAGATGCAGCAGTGAAGCTGTGTGTTAAAAGTCGAGAGACGACGCTTGTTTGGGAAAAGAGCAAGATTCGAGGCGCACTATCCACACACAGGCACACACGTTGCTTCTGGGACAGCGATGGGCCAGCGTGGAGGTCGGATTAAGGGAGAGAAGAGGCAGCTTTTGAGTGTTTTTTGTTGTGTACACACACCCCAGCCCCACGAGGACCCTGGGAAAAAGCAGAATAAGCCTCCTTACTCCAAAATATGGAGCAATTAGTATGTCATACTTAAGATTGTTACAGCTTGGGTCGCCTTTTAGATCCAAAAGCCCGTGTCTCTTCTGACTGGTGTCTACTCTACTTACCATTTACAGTGCTGCCCAAACGTTGGTCATTTTAAAGCTAAATGACTGTATTTTTCACGTTGGCAGTCAGTCAGACTTCCTGTCTGTCTCTGTCATTCCTATCATCCACTATCATTTTTACCTCTCCCTTTCTCTTCCCCACAGGCTATTACCTCTTCCTTTTCAAATGAATACATTTTTAACCTGCAAACCATCACTAAATGTCCAAAAGTTTATAGACACCTGCTCATCCAGCCGACCAAAGGTCATTAACAGGGAGTGTGTTCCTCTTTGCTTCTGGGAAGGCTTTGTTCTGCATAGAGGAACATTACTGTGGGAATTTAAGCCATTGTTGAGTTCAGCTACTGGATGATCAGCTCTGGAACACGAATGCAACTCCACTCCATCCTAGTAGTCCTTCTGCTCCACAGCCCAATGCTGGGGAGGACTTTAATTTCTTCAAGCCGTTGCTGAACTCAGTAACTAGAAGAGCTGTCTGGATACTTTTGGACACGTAAAGTCAAAATTCGTCCACAAAACAAGTGCTGTCCAAACTTTGTTCAGAGTACCCATATGGATCGCTCTCTCTCTCTATTTGGAAGGCTTTACCATAAGATATCAGGCTTTTCCTTGAGTGATTGTATTGTCTGACTGGTATCCTGCTGTGTTTGTGTGACAGGGAGAGATCCAGCAGCTGCTGATTGTGGAGGACCCTCAGGCTGCAGCTGATTATTGTGTACATTATATCCCAGACTGTGACTCTTCTCTGCCCTACAGCACTCAGAGCTATGACCCTGAGGAGGTGAGTGCCTCCATACACACACAAACACGCACAATGATTGGCATCTGAGCACATTTCAAGGTCGAGTACACAAACATACCAAAGGATACATGATTCACTTTGAGGTCCTGACACTTGCACACAGCTAGTTTTGTACCCAGTTCTCCAAATCCTCTGTTTACAAAACGACAGCACAGAAAACAAACTATGCACTTTTGAATGTGGGCTGTGAAAGGATTAAAATAATCTGGATTAATCCCATTACATTGTTTAGTGAATCACCATTAATCACATTTGTCCTACTTTCCCAAAGATCTCCGGTTTAAAGGCCCACATACCTTGGGTTTCGTTTCTCTAACGTCCACTTCTCTGACACTTATTTGGGTCCATGCACCAAAACCATAAACCAAGAATCAGATATCATTTTTCATGACATTGTTTCAGCCTCTGCTTATCAATTAAAATGAACCTTTTAGCTTCTAACATCATTAAAAACTTGTATTTCACAAAGACGTCCATGGAAAGCAATGTTTCCTCTGCTGCCTGTAAGTTGAGGCTTTAGATTTAGACTAAGGCTTTGTATGACATTCCTTAGAATAAAAGTAAAAGTAAATGAATTGTAATTATATCAACATGCTCAAAAATACTCCTTATAACAAATAAGTGCGATTTTCAGAATACGTCATTTTTAATGATGAATATCACACGCTACCGAGAGTTGTGTGTTGAATTTAAGCCACCTCTGTTCGGATTGGCTGTCCTGTATTGAGCTGTCCAGCGTGAAACACATCCTAAATTTTTGATTTGATTGTTGCTCCTGTAGTGTGACCCCTTTAAAAAGGAATGTATGTAAATGACCCTGAATTACTGAGTAATGCACAGAGCTGGTCTTCTGGAAACGGTTGCCACAAGCAACGATGAGCCTTTCGAGGAAGATGTGATGTCTTGATTGGGCTTAAAGTGCAGGTGTCCTTCAGAATTCCTATTTCAGGCCAATTTCAGATCCATTTCTCAGTGTCCACTGAGCGCGCACACACACACGCACACACACACACTCACTCTCTCTCTCTCTCTCTCTCTCTCGCTCTCCCTTCATGTTTTCTGACTCACAGGTTTCTCTTAAGTGGCATATTTTCCACTTGTTTTCTTCACCCTGCTGATCCCAATTGCATTTTAAAGCTAAATGACTGTATTTATCACGTAGGCAGTCAGTCTGACCTCCTATCTGTCTCTGTCTCTCCAATCTCCCACTATCCTTTTTACCCTCCCGACAGGCTATTGCCTCTTCTTTTTCAAATACATACATTTTTAACCTGCAAACCATCACTAAATGTCCAAAAGTTTATAGACACCGACTCATCCAGCTAACCAAAGGTCATTAACAGGGAGTGTGTTCTGCTCCGCTGCAGTAACGGCCTTCATATAAAGAGGAACATTGCTGTGGGAATTTAAGCCATGAGAACATTGAGTTGAGTTCAGCTACTGGATGGTGGTTGTGGATCACAAATGCAACTCCACTTCAACCTAGCAGTCCCTCTGTTCCACAGCCCAATGCTGGGGAGGTTTATATTCCTCAGTTGCTGAACTCTGTAACTAGAAGAGCTGTCTGAATACTTTTGGACACCAGGGTTACAGCACAAAACGAAAAGAGCTGTTGGAGATAAGACACAACTGCATTCGTTTTGACTTTTTGTTTGGAAGAACTTTCTTTGGCACACTTCAGTCGCTTGGGCTTTTAATGGACACTTTACATTTGCTGCAGGTTTTCTGGGCCTCCGTCCCAGAGGCGCCGTCTTTCAGGCAGCCAATAGAATTAAGCACAAGGACGCATAGAAGCGGAGCTCTCAGAGAACTGCCTTCTCCATCTGTCACTCGATCGCTTTATTTATTAGTGCAGCGTCTCCTGTGCCAAGAGGCCTTAAAGAATATTTCACCCTGAAGTGCTAACGTCACTGATAGCGGATAAAAGCTTGTAGGGATCAGATAGCGGGAAGTTTTTTGGCTGATGAATTCCCTCAACTCCTCAAACTCTTGAGGCGTAGTAAGGTTTTAACCTTAAGTCGTAATATTCAGCAACTATCATTTTTCCAGAAGCTAATATGATCGTAAGGCTTGTTTTTGTTGCATTATCGTAAGTGAAATTTAGAGCCTTATACCCAAACTAGAAATGCCTGTGTGTGTAGTGATGGAAATATATACAGACACTATATTTATTACTTATATATAGACCCAATGTATATGTACATATAAAAAATCCATGGGATTTATTATTATGATATCTTACACTGATCAGCCACTACATTAAAACCACTGAGAGACAAAGTAAAAGTCACTGATTATTTTGTAACAGTGGCGTGTGTCAATGGGTTGCATTAGACAGGAAGTGAACCGTCAGTTGTTAAAGATGATGCACTGGAATCAGACTCTTTCTCATCCCCTTTTTTTGGGTTACTCCTCCCATGACCCTGCCTAGTCCAAGTGACAAGTGAACTGGGAACAGGGTTATGGATGCCAAGGCTCATTTATACGGGCGTGTATGAGGCCAGTCAGAGTGACCTGCAATGTTCTTGAATGCTGAGCAGTGGAAGAAGTTCAGATAGTCTGATTTGGTCCATTTTCTTGACCATATGGACGGCTGGGAGCGTTTGCTTCCATTACCTTGGGAAAGAGATGTCATCAGGATGCTCTGTGGGTAGAAGACTTGATGGCAGAGTCAGTGTGATCCTCTGTGCAATGTTCTGCTGGGAACCTTTGGGTCCTTGTATCATGTTGATGTCCCTTTAACATGCAGCCCCTTCCTAAACATTGTTAAGGATGCCCCTTAATAGCAATGAAACTTCCTAATGGCAGTGACCTCTTTCAGCTTGGCTTCCAGATTTCCCAGATCTCCAGCTGATCGAGCATCTGCAGGATGTGCTGGACAAAGTAATGCAATCCATAGAGGCCCAACCTCACAACTTACAGCACTTTCAAGCTGTTAGTGATTGGTGCAGCACATCTTCAGGGGTTTTTAGAGTCAATGTCTCCATGGGTTAGAGGTTTTTCGAAATATAGAACAGAATATTATGCAGGTGGTTTTAATGTTTTTGCTGATTGGTATGTAGGTTCTTAAAATGCTGCTGCTGAAACAAACCCTTTTAATTGGTTTTGGACTTTTTCTATACATACAAAACACATGGGAACACTATTAATACATATAGGTATGTGTGTTGGCATGCATTTGCGTGTGTCTCAGGAAATTATGAGTGTGTGTTTGTGTGTCTGCACGTGTGTGTGACTCACAGCGATGACTAAGTGTGTCAGTGGGTTGAATTCTTTGGAGACAGGATCTTGTAGAGTTCTTTGGAACATTTAGTTGTTCACAGAGCTTCCCACGCCTTGTGTATGAGTGTGCGCGCGTGTGTGTGTGTGCATGTGTGTGTGTGTGAGTGTATGCGTGTGTGTTGGTGAGAGTGTTCTGTCAGTAGCTATTGGAGACAGAGCCATTTGGCTTTCTGCTCTGTACTGAGCCACAGCTGAGAGAGCAAGCTGTGAAATCAGGTCCCATCAACATCGCTTACATTACTGACCCAGTTCTGCTGTTATACACTGATCCCATTCACAACCCTCTCAAGCCACAGAAAGCTCCAATCCCAAACACACACACATGGATGCAGGTTTGTTTTTCATCCACTGAAAAAAATGGTGACATGTCCTATATTGTTTCTACAGTGACACATACCTGAACCTTGAAAAGATTAAAAATGGATTCAACTGGGCTGAAAAATGAATGTGAAACATATGATGTTCATAATGGAGATTTTACTCTAAAGGGACAAACATTAGGAGGAAACTGTCTTGAATATTCTCATGAAATAAGAATATTCTTAGGAAGTCCAGCAGGAACAAGAATGTTAACATGAGGTCATATTTACCTTCTGTTTTTTGGTATCCACTGGTAACCCCTTTCATGGGTCATTAGATCATCCCCACAAATCCCCACCATATCATTGAACACTGAATTTTCTATTAACCAGTATGTCTTATATATATATATAGTCTGTTGACTTCATCGATAAGCAACAAGGATCTAATGTAGTGGGAATTTATTTTATCCAAGTCCTTAAAACCTGACCCTTACCTTAACTTCAGCACCAAATAGGAACTTTGTCTATTTGTCCATTTTGTTTACTGATGCTTTCTAGTCATTTTGTTGCTCTTGTTATGGTCTGTTAGCACTTCTTTCCACTGGATTTGCTGACAATTCAGGACAGGTTCTGGATGTTGCAAAAAAAGGGAATAATCAAACTCACAATCTCATGCACACACAACAGGTATCCTAATGCAATAAAACCTGATGTGGGTGGCGGTGGTCTAGTGGTAGGGTACTTCGAACCCCACCTTTAGAACTACCACCATTGGGTTCCTGAGCAAGACTCTTAACCCTGAATCGCTCCAGGGGTACTGTCCCTGTAATCAGAACGTGGAAGTCGCGCTGGATAAGAGCGCCTGCTAAAATGCTGCAAATGCAAAATGCTGCAAATGTAAAACCAAAAGATGATTTGTGCACTGTTAAGGTGAGTAAATGTTAAACAATAGTGTTGTAATTGTACCTCTGATTTCTCACTTCTTTCACTTTCTTCATGCTTTCCTCTCCTCAAACTGAAACCTCTTCTTGCAAAAGGCCGCACTCGTTAAGCTTGAAGACAACATGCAAGGTGATGAACCAGAGGCACCGAAGAAGCGTTCCAGAAAAGACAGGAAGGGCAAAAAGAACAAAAAGAAGAAGGGCAAAGGGAAGAAAGGGAACAAGAAAGAGTCCCGGAAAAAGAGAAAAGAGGCAGAAGCTCTGGAGGAAGGTTTTCTGGAGGTGTCCACCAATTTGCCAGAGTATTTAGCTCTGGAGGTCAACCGTGGGGCTCTGGCACCTGTAACGGAGTGGCCGACGATGGCTGTGGAAACTGTGGCTTTTGACAACGTGGAGTTAATCCCCGAGATGCCCACTCACGAGCCAGACTTCATTTATGAGGACCCCACTGGGCTGCCCACTTCATTCTCTGAGGAGCCCAATGTAACCCTCCCTGCATTGTCCCAGTCTCCTCAGACTGAGGTGGAGGTAGATTGCAAGCTTAGCTGCCCCTTGCCCTTCCTACTCCATCCTCCTCATGATCCCCCACTGACCTTCCTAACACCTCCTAACCTCAGATAGCAGCCTCATACCCAACCCCCCTCACCTGCCAATCACACCACTAACCAAATGCTGCTCTTGTAAGTGCTCTTGGTCTACTGGAGCACTGTAGGCGTGTAGAATGTAGTGAGTTTATAGATATAGTAACGGGTGTAGAGGGCTAGTCTAGTGGAAAATCTAATTTACACAGTGTTCTTCATCACCCAAACATCAGACACCTTTGGCATCCAAAACCAATTTTTACACAGGACCTACCAGGATATCTGGGTGAACTAAATCATCGCACACTGCCCTTAAAAAAAAAATCTTGAATCTTGAAACCTGATTTGGATCTATGCTTTCCTCTGTTTTTTAGAGTGTGACCCTTGGGCCTGCAAATTGAATCCATGAGCTTCTATTTCCTGTTAGCTGCATTAAAGGAACAGCAAAAAACTTGACTAATTTACTCATTTTTCTTTGTGATTTTTTTTCGTGAAATTCCACAATTTTAGCTTCATCAGTGTAGCATTGTTAGCACTACTAACACTAGAAGTCAAGACAGCCAAATATTTTCTGTACATCTGCCCAAAACCTCTTTCAACCCACTGAAAAAAACATCCAGCTCTTTAATAAGGTGGGTCACAGTATGACCTGAGCTGATCTAGGATCAGTTTTTTTGCCACAATGTCTAATAAATACTGAAGAATCCATGATTGATCTTCAGAGGACTGATGTCTGAAAAGAAGTTCTGTTATTTCTGCAGCTCAGGAGAAGTCATACTGTGTCCTAAAGCCAGATTTGATTTAAGGGGGTTGAGAGATACTTTGGGGATGTATATTTGTGACTATTGACTTCTATCCTCGCATTATCCTTGTATCTCAACATTGTTTCAACATTTGGACAACAAACATGTCTTGGCAGGTTGACTGTATGTAGGATAAGTCTTTATTTAAGTTTGATTTTAAATTATTTTTACTTCTGCTTGAGTACAAAGCGAAGCAGCAGTTACAACTGTGCCGCTCAACTGCATTTAGAACGATTGTGTTCATTGGATTTGATATTCATCATGGATTCAATTACACATTTAATTACAACTCATCTTCAGCAGCAATCCTCAGACTTGAGGAGATGAAAATGAGAGATATTCCTAGTTTTTTGGTTCTGGAACATGTGTCTCAAAACCTATTCTGGTGCTTTAAAGATAGCAGGAGCCCTGTGCAGGCTCGCTGTGTGAAATTGACTCGAATACGCTTTGCCGTTATAGAGCTGACTCAAAGCAAATCTTATTATATCTCAAATGTAGCTTACGGTTATCCATCACTTTGATGCATTCGCTTATTGCGGCGGAGAAAGATGTAGGTGTTGATTCAGTTTCCTTGACTTTTTGCTGAGAAGGTAAGCTTCAGTGGCTGATCCTGGTGTGCAGAATTTACTTTCCCATCTCACCCCTGCTGCTTGGCCGCCACCACCACATATGGCCTCTCCTGCTGACATCACCCCTTATTAATGAAGCGTGTGGAGCAGTAACCACCTCACAGATGCCACCTTAACTTTAACAACTCACAGCTAGCTCTGTAGCCACATCTCCAAAACTCACGTTCGCAAACTAAGACCACTAACATTCAATGGAATCGCAAAGCAATGCTGCCGTCCCTGGACATCTCACTTGTGCCAGCCAAAGTTGGCCTTGATGAGGATGATGTTGGGAGTGGTCAGCGTTGCTTAGCGTCTCCTTGATTGGTGCTACCTTGGCTGTGTACTCACTCTGATTCGCTCTATGCAGGAAGGACCTGTGAAAATGCCAGATATGGACGGTCATGCTGAGAATTTCTACAGCAACACGTATGATGACCTCTCTGTCTCCACGGTTACAGTGGGCATGAATATCAGTGAATATGAGGTAAGAGCTAGAAATGTACTTAGATTGACATGTGACATGTTTTACTAATGACTAATGGAGCAGCGGTGGCCTAGTGGTTAGGGAGTTGGCCCTGGATTGGAAGATTCCCTCACCAGTAGTTTGCCCTGAGGTACACTTGAGCAAGGTATCGTCCCTGTCACTGCTCCCCGGGTGCTTTCAATAGCTGCCCCCTACTGCACGTGTGTGTATGGGTGAAACGCAGCGGTTGAATTTTGTTGTGTTTTGCTGTGCTGCGTTTCACAATGGCAAGGATAGTCACTTTCACTTAATTACTAACACAAATGTTTTTTAGCTCCTAGAATACGATGACTTCAGGAACAGCACTGACAGTTCGGAGCTGGAGTATGAAGAGTATGAGATTGATGAGGATCGCTATGGCCCAGCTGCAAGAGAAGGCGCTGATACCTGGGATGGGCAGGTTTGCTGAGTCTCAGAGCATTATCAGGCAGTCGGCTGGTGAAAACTATTTTTTTCGCTCATCAATCGACGCACAGTTCTTTAATTAAAGATCAACACAAAAACCATTTTGTGCTATTAGGTCAATTAACCACCAATAGAAAAAAGACAAATATCACATTAACTTGAGTATTCAGACCCTTTGTTAAGGCATCTGTCCATATTAGGTCTCACAGTTGAGGGTGTAGGTCAGCAAACCATGAGTTTGAGGGAATTGTCTGTAGTTCTCAGGCTTGTGTAAGGAGCCAGAATAAAGGAAGCATTGAAGAAACCTCTGGTGAACAGCATCGTAGCCTAAATCATCCACTAAGTGTTTCTAGATCGGGCTGCCCAAACACCCTGGGTAAATAGGAATGAAGGGAACTTTGTCACACAGATAACCAAGAAGCCAATGGTCACTATAAACGAGATCAAGAGTTCCTCTGTGGAAACATGAGAAGCTTGCAGAGGTAAAACCAGTGTCTTTATGGTAGGGTTGCCATTCTTTGCTAAAAGACACATGACAGCCTGCTGGAAGATGACTCTCAGACCATGAGAAAGTCCTCTTGTCTGATGAAACAAAGAATAATCTATTTGGCCACAGTTCTCAATGGTGTATATGGATGAAATCAGGCATCACCATCTCTACAGTCAACCATGGTGGGGGAAGCACCTTTCAAAGGGGATGTTTTTCTGTGAAAAGGACATTCTGTGGAGACTAGATTTTTAATTCTAATTAAGACATTTATGCTTGATTAAGTGCACTGATCTTAGACGAGCAATGATGTCTTGTTCTTCTGTGTCCTCAGGGTGGTCATGGCTTTATAAAAGGCGAGAAGGGAGAGAAAGCCATCATTGAACCTGTGAGAGCTGCACAATAATCATCTATAATTTATTTATTACAAATAGTTTAAAGGAATGTTTGATCTTTTGTTTAATTCATTTAACTTGTGTATCTTTGCTCACCAGGGCACAGTGTTTGCGGGACCTCAGGGGCCTCCAGGACCTCCGGTTTGTGTTCTTATCACGTTTTATCAGAGTGTCAATCTAAAGCTGCTCACTACATTGAGCGCCAGGCTAAGCTGGAATAATTAGTGTGTCTAAATGTTCCTCAGGGTCTTCCAGGCGTTCCTGGATTAACAGGCCCCCCAGGGCCCATGGGAGATCCAGGTGACAAGGTAAGTATATCCCAAACAATGTTTCATTAGGATTTGAGTGTCAAGATAGTTGTGGGGTTCTGGTTGGGAGCGAATTGTCTATTTGGATTTCTAATCTCATCCTCCATGTTTAATGACTATTTGTCCTGCGTTCACCTTGCTCTAGTTTTTCTAGCTCTTAATTCTCCCTTGATATTATATATACAGTACTGTGCAAAAGTTTTAGTCAGGTGTGAAAAAATGCTGTGAACAAAGAACGCTTTCAGAAATATAAATAATGATTGTTTATATTTATCAGTTTACAAAATGCAAAGTGCACGAACAAAAGAAAAATCTAAATCAAATCCATATTTGGTGTTTCTACCTTTTGCCTTCAAACCAGCATCAGTTCTTCTAGGTACACTTGCACAAAGTCAGGGATTCTGTAGGATTATAGTCAGTGTATGATCAACCAGTTTTACCAAACAGGTACTGATGATCATCATGTTTGGAACAACCTACCAGCCGAGTTCCTTCAAAAACTGTGTGCAAGTGTACCTAGAAGAATTGATGCTGTTTTGAAGGCAAAGGGTGGTCACGCCAAATATTGATTTGATCATGCAAATTTGCTGCGATGGGCTGGCGACCTCTCCAGGGTGCGTCCCCCGTCCTCGCCCTGTGTGCTGGGTTGGACACCAGCACTCCCCCGCGACCCCGTTTGGGACAAGCGGCAGATAATGGATGGATGGATCATGCAAATTTGTTCACTGCATTTTGTTGATTGATGAAAATAAATGATCAACACTTCCATTTCTGAAAGCGTTCTTTGTTTACAGCATTTTTTCACACCTGCCTAAAACCTTTGTACAGTACTGTATATTCTATATTTATGTTTTTTTAATTTGGCCTTTGGCATCAAATCATTTGTGTTGGAAGCACCGAGGCCTTCACGTTAATGTGAGAACAAAATGGGCAGAATTTATCTTGACCAATAATGTGTCAGATGATTTCTGAAAGCTTAAAATGGACAAATTTGCAATGTGGAACATTTTTTCTGCCGGAATCTGATGAGGGATATGACAGGAATGCGTAAGTCTACAGGGACAGTCTCACTCGAGACACAAATTCAGGTCAGGGTATAATCTGAGTCATTGCTCCCTGATGCCTGAGGTCCAGAGCCAGGTCAGTAGGTCCCTAAGAGCATTCGTAGTCCACAGCATCTGTACAGACTTGCACATTTGGCTCTGGCCACTTCCCCTGCAATTTAGAGCCGGCTTAAAATGTTCATCTAAAACCGATTGTTCTCAATGAACATGTCTGTAAATGGAAACATAAATGTGCCTGTGCAAGTTATGGCACAATTGTATTTTAAGTTATATTACATTTTTGCCAGACATGTTGGTACTACTTGGCTTCATTAGCTTGTGTGCACTTTGCTTCACATGTAATTCAGGAACTGTATATGAGTTAATACAGAAATGCGAGAATACTACAGGTCTGAACAGCAGACTCAGTGCTGATGCAAAATATACATAAAGATGATGATACCTGGTCCTCCAGGCACTCTTTCTATTTGTCCACGTGTGCAACTCCAAATCAGATCCTGTTGGATCACATGGATCAACTCACATTTAAATCGACCCGTCCCAGCTTTGGAATGTGTTGCAGGCCTGAAATGCAGGAATGAATGGATATTAGCAAATTAAATGAAGTTGCCCTTATGAATTTTTTTGCATTGTCTGCAGACAAACCTTGCATTAGCTGAAGATGATTTTTAAGCATCTCTACAGTAATCCAGTCTCTCCATTTCACCTCTATAGCCATGCCCAGACATAAAGAGAATAAGCAAAGCTTGGTGAGGTCGTTCATCACCCTCCACAGCCTGGGGCACAACTTGTCTTTCAATCTGCTTGCATGCATGTTATTCACAACACTTCTGTGCCTGACAAGCATGCTTAGATTTCTAAGAGAAGAGGCTTCACGCTCTTTCTCGGAGAACAGCGCCTGCTGTTAACAACGTTGTCTCTAATTGACAGCTCATATTAGCCAGGCTCTTTAATGTTTTAGCTGGGGCTTATAGGAGCATTAGACTTTTATAGGAGCACGGCTCATGCCGGCTCTGGAGACGGGCTAATTGATAGGGAACTGATGCTGACTGATGTGCCTCATGGAAATAAAGCGTGGGTTGTTTTTCTAGCACTTGATTTGTGGAGAGGTGCACACGTCAGTGCATCTGCGCCTCTTTCTCATGTGGATATTTTTCGTTCGCCCTCTTCAACCAGGGGCCTGAGGGTCGTCCTGGCATTGCAGGGATCGATGGGATACCTGGTCCTCCAGGAACTTTGCTGATGTTGCCGGTAAGTCCTAAAACACTTTACATTGCCCGCATATGCTACTCTCACCTCTTTAGTTTTTGGAGAACATCTGCTTCAGTAGCTGTTCTTGGCCACATGGTGGAGCTAGGATATCAGACTGTGGGCTTGTAGTCATGTTTGATGAAATACATTAAAGAACTGACTTTTTGGAACGTGGTTGATGGTTCATGTGGTCCTGTTTCTGTCTGTCTCTCAGTTTGGGTACGGCGGTGATTCGCAGAAGGGCCCTGTAGTGTCTGCTCAAGAAGCACAAGCTCAGGCCATTCTACAGCAAGCCCAAGTAAGACCTGCATCACCTCCAGCACTTCATCAAAGTTCATCAAGCTTCTTCTTCCAGCCACCTCCGCATAATCACCTGTAATATATGCAGCAACTCGAGTCCGCAGCGTGAGGCTTAATGAATGCAATGCTGTGACTCACTCTTGGCTTGAGCTTGATGAACATGTACAAACACAAGTGGGGCTGCTGTGAACTCTCACATGTTTGACTGTTGCATGTTTTTTTGTTTCTCTCAGCTCTCACTAAAGGGACCCCCAGGACCTTTAGGCCTTACAGGCAGACCAGGACCAATGGTAAGAGCCTTTTGATGCGTTGCATTTGCATTAATGTTTGCTCATTATGCCCACAATTCTACATCTGGAAGCCCCAAAGCCGTAATTTTGCTCGCAGAGAGCTTAGGTTTTGCTCTTAGTGCGATCTTGTTGTTGCTTACAGAAGGATTACATTAACTTTCAGTTTACTTTGACATCACTCATTGGCTCATGATTTGAACAGAATGTCAAATGTGGCTCAAAGTGCTACATTTAATATTTATGGCAAACAGAATTTTTCTGAATCTCTCATGGAATCATAACACGTGCGGGTCAAATGGGTATGTTTAAAAAACGGTTCAACTCAAAAGTCCCATGTCCTACATGTGTAATGTGAGATGTGTTTGTCTTCCAGGGTCCACCAGGTCCCAGTGGCCTTAAGGGAGAAAGTGGGGAGACTGGACCTGCGGTGAGCAATATCAATTTGTAGTCCTTTTGTTATGTTCGTCTGCAAAGTGGACAACTATTGCATGTTATGTTCCTTAAGGAATACATCAGTGACAGAGTTGACAATGGAGGATAAACATTTAGGACTGTATTTTGTTCTTCTCTCTCTCTCAAAGGGGCTGCGGGGGTCGACGGGCCCTCCAGGTCCAGACGGGAAGCCAGGCAAGAGGGTAGGTGCTTTGCACAGCTTGAGCACCGGCTATGATTTCTCAAAAGTGTTTTATACAACAACGTCTTTAAACTAGGATGTTACTGATGAGTCCGGACTGGAGACTAGTCTCCACTTACCAGCTCTCAGGGTTTAAGGGGACTTAAATACACACTGAGACAGGCCTATAAATCTTAAACTGCCTTCAAATAAATATTGCATGAGTAAATAAATGGTGACATCTTGGCAGAGTGACTCTGTACCTTTCGTTAGGGTCGTTCAGGGACAGATGGCGGTCGAGGAGCTCCAGGAGAGGCAGGAGCGAAGGTGAGCCTCAACATTTTGCACTTCATAGGCAGTTTAAAGAAATAGTTTGGTGGAAAAATCTAACTCACTCAACCTGGTTCAGATGCAGTTGTGCAGTTAGAACAGGATCTTTAAGCTCTAAAGATAAAAGAAAAAAAAAACAATCAATAGCCAATACACAGTCAGATCCTCTCTTTTAAAACAGCCTCACAATTTTTCCAGAACCATTTGAAACCCTCTCCAGCTGTTCATTATTCTGGCACCAACTTTGATTTGGGTTACGACACAGTGTGGCCTACTTTGAGCTTTGATACTGAGCAACAGCTACAGACAGCCATTATGGACTGGACCTTCCTCTCCATTTCTGACCATTGCTGAAAAATGTTGGTAGATCAGCAAAGCACTGATGTCCTGAAAGGATTTAGTAGATTTCCAAAGCTGACAGTGTGTCATACCGTGTCCTAAACCACAAGTCTATGCCAACAGGATGAAGAGCAGGTGAAGAGAAGCGATTTGCTCCTTTGTTAAATTAGAACTGACTTAGGCTGAATTCTTTTTCGCTTGTCACATAAGCCTCTGTCCATGCAGAGAAGTGCTGTTTTGAGCGGAGAATGGAAAGCATTTAGGCCAGTCCAGCTGGTGGACAGGATTAATAAATAAGGCGTCACTCCCTGACGGAGCAAATGAGGCCGTTAGTGGCAGGCCTGTCAGGAGAATCCGCTGGGTCTTCTTCTGTCCTCTGAACTCCAAAAGCTGCCTTCCACCCACAGACCCGCAGCAGATGGAGGCGTTCCACAGAGAGCGCCAGTCAAACCTCTGTTTGTGTGTATGCATGTGCAGATGGTGAAAAGGGTTCATTTAAGGGCCTGAATCAGAGAAAACCCAATTTAGTAACCGAATTAAAGAGGCTGATGTTCGTAAACAGTAAAGTTTGCAAGTTGACTCAAGTTCTTTAGTGCTTTTCTATACATTTAGCTACAAAAAAGCCTGCTTTGGAGTCATGACTTTTATGATGCATTCATTTGCATATGTCTGCCTAATCAACCTGCAGCAGCAGACTCCACCCGTTCAAAAAAAAGACATGATTCAGTCTCGGCTGTTTTACGGTGCTGCTGGAAGCAGCGGTCTTAAAGGCACAGCAGCTAAAGCAGCCTCACTATCAATAAGGGGTAAAGAAAAGGAGGGAAACGGTCATGTAAAATTATGGCTGCTTCCATGTGGTTGCGATGTTGTGATTGGAGAGATATTCATATATAAACATCCACTAAGTTGACTGTTTTTTAACAAGAGGTGGAGAATGATAGTACAATAAAGGAAGTGCCTATAATAATAATAATAATAATAATAATAATAATAATACAACAACAATAATATGAGGGTCTTGCATGAATTTCACAGGACTTAAATATAGAAACGGAGGGCTTGTGGTTTGTGTGTGTTCATACATTCGCGCATCATACGCTACCCTGCACACACTGTACATCACATTTATGCATCTCGATCTTTCATGCAGGGTGACAGAGGCTTTGATGGACTACCAGGCCTTCCAGGGACCAAAGGACACAGAGTGAGTGGGGAACACAGCGGCTGCTTAATCAAATCCCACAGCCCAGCCGTGCACATCTGTTTAGTGGCAAGATGCCGCCGCATCCAGGCCGCTTCAGCGCTTCCTTTGATCCTTTTGCCTTGTATATTTGTATATATCCTGAGAATGCGGTTATATTTGGTGATCAGCGTAGGATTCATTTAAACTTTGTGTGCTTAGGGGGAAAGAGGAAAACCAGGGCTGCATGGTCCAGTCGGAGAGCCTGGCGAGAAGGTAAGGAACATCTTACATTTGTGCTCCCTTTATGCCAAAGTGATAAACAGCATCTGTCATTCTTTTAATGTGTCGACGTTGTCTTGCTTTTATTGTAATTGTGAGCAAAAACTGCTCCACTATAGACCATACTGACCATACTTAAGCCTGATTGGCTGGAGTCGGGGGACCACTGTCTATGATGGTACAGGGCCATTTGAATGACATGAAAACTTTTTATTTTTTAGCTTTTTGTACAAAAAAAATTTACTTCTGCAGCATTTGGTGCGCACTCGTATCCAGAGCGACTAAAATGAGCGCTTGATAGTTCAGAGGACAAATGTGTCTCACATTAGAAAATCTAAACTTGACTTAAGAGCTGCTAACCATCAAACTTCCATTACGTGAAGTTGCAGTTATGTTACACGAATAGTTCGATTTTGTGATTTTGTGATTTTGCCTGTAGTTTAGATTCAAAATGCTTCTCTTAACCGTCTGTCTTGTCCTTTTTTTGATAATGACACTTGCTTCTGACAGTTTTCCGGTGACTTGTTTGAATGAATACTCGACCATTAAAAATTAACTGCCATGCGACCCCTAGGAGCACAAAGGCTCACAGATGACGCAGGAGGTTAGACAGGGTTTAAGACCGTAATGCATAATGGAAGCCTAATGGAGCATTTAGTCTTTTCACTAATATGATCATGCTGTCCCAGGTGTGCTCACGGCAAACGCATGAAAGGGAACATGACTATCAGCGAGCACGCTGGATCTCATTATGCAAAGTTGCTAAATGTATTCTGTCGCGATCCGTTCTGATCAAAGCTTTCGAGAGGGAGACCAAATAAGAATATTTTTGCATACATAACTCTTCGCTGTCATTCTGTTTGTACCCATGACACACAGGCCTAGATCTTATTTAATAATGATTGATTGGAGTTCAAATGGCATACTTTAACAAAAAAAAAAGGACCATTAATAACACTGTAATAATCAAATAATAAAGTCCACTGTGTTGATGGAATTATTTTATTCCTTTGGAAATGATAATGTGGTTGTCAGCCAGGGAATTTTTTGGTTTAATCAGCAAATCTTTATTAAAAATGATCAAAGTTTAAGGTAACAAAGTTCTAATATTCGGACAAATGTTATTATAATCATCATTTGCAAAAAATGAAATGGTAATGGGGCAATTTGTGCATTTAAATCAAATAATCTCTACGCATTTTCGCATTACATTTAATTGTAATTACAGTTAATTCACTGAATTGAACACATTGGACAAAAAAAAAAACAACATACCTGTGCCATTATAATGCATGTAATAGTTTTTTTCAATGATTTTTTCAATTCAAAAATAGAACATGTGCACTAAAATTGACAGAAAAATATAATATTTATGTTTCAGGGATGCTTAAGGGTGTTTAGGAATATTATCCTTTTATTATTATACTTTAATTATCAGTGGCATTACTGAGTAGGTTTGGGACTAGGCCCAAGGCTTGGAAGGTCGTGGGTTCAAATCCTAACCAGTAGGTTGCCCTGAGGTACCCTTGAGCAAGGTACCGTCCCCATCACTGCTCCCTGTGTGCTTAAATAGCTGCCCCCTTCTGCACGTGTGTTATGCTCTGTTTCAAAAGGAAAATTAGTCACTTTCAGATGACTGTATATTAGAGATGCTCTACAATGTGCATGATTTTCATGGTGCTTATACAAACTGAGAACCTTTAGCCCTCGGTTACAGTAGGTAAATTGACTGACATCTATACAGAACCCCCGGGTCACCCCTGAAACACCAAAAAACATGGCAAAGTTGGTATTAGAGCAAACATTTACCCTATTTAAGTGAACAGCTTACACAAATCTATCAGTATAGGCATCCCACTTCAATGGCGTTTGGTAAAATTGGGTGTTCATTTGGAGGAAACTGTAACTTCTTACTTTTCCGGTTATTAATTCACCCCATCATGTGAATTACAATGCTAGCCAACTGAGTTGTTATATATGCGTAAGACGTCAAAAAGAGCACAGGACTGCGTGCATGTGCTGCTATAAAGCAAAGGACGGGTGTTCAGCAGGTATTGAGATTCACCCTCATCTTTATTCGTCAAAAATTGATTAATTTGCTTGAAAACGGTTCCTTGAGGAATACCTAAAGCGGCAAAAAAAATCCTCACCACGTGGGACATACAGGCAATAAACCCACCCTTGGGTCAGGGGTGACCTGGGGGTACTGTACAGTCCGAGGGTTAATGAGGTCTAACCTGCAGTCGTCACTTATTAGGGTGGTGGTGGTCTAGTGTTAGAATGCATGTCTATGGACCAAGAAGTTTCAGGATCGACCTTCAGCCCCACCACCATTGGGTTCTTAAGCAAAACCCTTAACCCCAAGTTGCTCCAGGGGGACTGTCCCTTCTGTAGGGGTGTAGGGGTCGCCACAGCGGATCATTTCCATTTCTTCCTCTGCATCTTCCTCCTTTAAACCGACCACCTGCATGTCCTCTCTCACCACATCCACACATCTCCTCCTTGGTCTTCTTCATTTCTAGCAGCTCCATCTTCAACATCCTCCTCCCAATATAATCCTCGTCTCTCCTCCGTACACATCCAAAGCAACGCAACCTTGCTTCTCTAACTTTGTCTCCAAAACTTCTAACCTGAGCTGTCCCTCAAATCAGGAATTGAAAGTCGCTCTGAGAAAAGCAGCAAATGTAAATGTAATGTAATATTCAATGTGGAATCCATGAAACTGCAATGAAATGAAGGTCAAAAGAGGTACTAAGCTATTAACCAGCACAGTGCCTGAGAAACCGTAATGCAATTTGGACTACGCTGAAAAAAAGCAGTTTGATTTAAATGTGTCAGAGTGAAATATGCTACGTCAGCGCTTTTCTCTCCAAGCGAGCTGAGAGATGTCGGTGTAACATATTTTATTCACGTTCAGCCTCCTGACACGTTCTGGAAATTCACTGCACTGTTGTTTTGGAGGAGCTTCGAGGAGGCTGTAAATGCTGAGTGTGCTCTGTTTTAGGGTGCTGATGGACCCTTTGGACCAAGAGGGCAACCAGGTGAACCTGTGAGTCTTACATATGCACACATTCACCACACACACACACACACACACACACACACACACACACACACACACACACACACACACACACACACAAACACACATAAACACGACAATAAACCCCAATCTGCACAAAAGCAGGCTAGAAATGAAAATAGCTTTATAGAAATAAATATTATGATCAGTTAGATTTCCAGTATTCTTCATGTGAGCACATGATGAATTCAACACCAAAAAAGTCCATTTCTGTCGATGACTCTACTTTTGTAACTGTTGTTACATGACCTGTTAACTTGTCATTTCTCAATGTGATCATTTAACAATGTGATCTTGCATGAAAATGAAAATCTTCATGATTTTGTACGTGGAATAATAAATCCCACATCAGATATTTCTACTTGCTCCTCACCTGAGCTTGCACAAACAGTGCATTCAGTAGTAAAGGGAGCCGCAAGCATCTTTTTTTTGAGCCATTGTAAAGAAGAAAGAGTGTGTTATTGCTAATAACATCAGTCCTTATCATGCTGATCACAAACGGTGACCCTGAGCGCTCAGCTCCTCTAATCCCACAGTTCGAAATAGAGAAAACATGCAATGAAAAGGAGCTTTGAGCATTATGTTGCAATAATATGTCGTATTTTGTAGGCTATTGTAACAGATAGATCCATGGAACTACCGCAGAAGCAAGTTCTTCAGCTTTTTTCAATACTTAGTTATTCTGTTATCACAGTTGCCGTCTGCAGAAGCAACCCAGTCTGATGAAGTCTGATGCTTTTCTTTAGCGTACGACCATAAGAGCTGCAGCAGAAGTTAATTAACGTTAATTACCTGTTTTTGCAGACAAGGCCAAATTAAGTAAAAGTACAGATTTGTGGGTAATTACGAATCTAATAAAAGAAGCAGTGATGATTGAACTTTTTTTGGAATGAATGAAGGAAATGCTAAGGGTTGTCTTTTCTCAGTTAATGTCAACTTAGGCTGAAATCTTGATGCTGAGAAGGCAGAGAACATGCATTATTTTATGAATATCGCTGATGAAAAACAGCAGAACATGGAAACATACTCTATCACGTTGTGAGCAGGCATGACAGATTTAGGGAACAAAGGCACTCTTGTTCGTATATTAGCCGTTTCTCGGCCCCTTAAGACGAATGGTGTGTTTCCACTTTGACTTTGGAAATGAAATGGATCAGCACGTCCCTCGTACCCGTCTCTTTCTCCTGCCTCGAACACTCTCTTCTCCCCTCCTGGCACAGGGGCTGATTAGCTGCGACTCTTGCTCCATTTGAGGCTCTGCAGGTGAGCTGAAGCTCTGCAGGGGCATTGTCTCTTTAAATGCATCACCCCAATCCGGAATGAAAGAAGGCAGCTAGCAGGAAGTGAGCTCTAATAGAGAGAGCCGGGACAGGCCCGGCACGGTGGCAGACCACGAGAGGGAGAGATGCAGTGGAGATAAATGAGAGGATAGAGATAGATGGGCTGGGAGATTGGCGAAGGGGGGGAGATGAAATCCTGGCCCGTATGATTATATTTCCATATCAATCACCTCCCCGGAGATCACAGATGTGGCTCTGGAACAGGTGGCTTGGCCGCCGTACAAAGTCTGAAGCTGACGAAAAACAAACACACACACACACACACACACACACGCACACGCACACACACAAAACCCAGTATGTGTGCACCCACGCATACATGATGACACACTTACACATGACACACAAATGCAATTACACACATGTATATTTTAGCACATAACATGTATGACATATAACACGCACATGTACACAGAGGTGCATAATCACATGCCATAACAATTCTGTCACCTGTGAGCCCAAAGCTCTTCATTAATCTTCTTCCTTTCTGTTGCAACTGTGGTCATTTCCAGGGATCCAGGGGACTCGTGGGGCCGAGAGGGCCGCCGGGACCACCCGGACAGCCTGTAAGTCAACAAGCCATCGATTTCTGCCCAAATCAATCCATTCATGCTGTAGGTCATAAAGCAGTGAAAGGCATGTCAACAAAACAAGCACATGGCGGTTTCCGACAAGAAAGACTTGATAGCTTTTATTAACCTCCTCACTTATTTCTGACATCCTGGGAGTTTAATGTCTGGGTACAGAGCGGATAACGCTCGCTCACATGTAAGCAGCCTTTCTAGCTTTGCCCAACAGGTGGAGCTGGTGAGCAGCTATGGCTCAAAGCCAGTGAAACTCACCTTTTTCAAAGGCTCTGCTGACAGCAGGGGGCTGCGCCTATTGTCTGTGCAAGCACTCCTTACAATCTTCAGAGCATATTCTTCTCCTGATGGACAAACTCCCAAATAAAAGCTGCTGTAAAAATGTCATTTTAAAGGATGTTGCTTTCCTGCCAAGATGTCCATTCTGAGGCCGAGCATGTGACATTTTCTCATTGTCATTCTCTCACAGGGCATTCAAGGTGTGGATGGAGTTCAAGGCTCAAAAGGCAGCCTGGTGCGTCTAAACAAATTGCCTTTTATATGCTGACAGTATAGCACTAATGCACTGATTGGTCAAATAATTCATTTTTTAAAAAGTATTTTGCAGAACATTCATTGCATCCTCATTATTACCGAAGTGCTATGAGTTATACAGTTGATCCTTCAGATCTGACACACTATATAGTTATTGGTGTGAGAAATGCAAGGATTCACCCACATCCTTAGCATTATTGGGGCAACAGAAATTGAACGATCGCAATGAAAGACATAACTCCTCTCTTTCCCCCCACTGAAAGGGACTGCCGGGAGAATCCGGCCCTCTAGGGCAGCAGGGAAATCCAGGATTACAGGTACGTCCATCTTTAAAGCCTTACAGCCCATATTAATCCACACAAACATTTACAAAACTCCTAACCTCGTCAATATTTTGTGCCGTATCTCCCAGGGCTTCCCCGGTCCTCAAGGTGCAATCGGCCTGCCTGGAGAAAAGGTAAGCTCTGAAAAAAGTATGTGGGTCTGAATGCGAAAGACTTGACCTTTAACCTGCATCAGCACAGCCCCAGGAGAACAGCACTGAGTGGAGTGTGTGCACTCACAGACTCCCCGCAGTGTCCTGACAGGTAGTCAATAATGAGAGTACACGCTCAAAGCCAGCGGCACACAGTCCGCAGCGCTGTCATCAGCTCCTGAAACCCGTGTGTTCATGTATCCTGTTAGAGGGAGAGTGGCGGCAAATTGGCAAAGTATGAATCAGTACAGTACTTTATATTTTTACACTAAAAAACATGATATTTCTTTTGTCTGAGTTTTGATGAGAACAAAAAGCACTTTGCACAGGAACAATATTGTGGACCCTTCTAGACACCAGAAAACAAACCGATGCTGAGCTGCACTGTGCCGGTACGCAGTTTAAAAGCCCATTCAAGCCTGTTTTCATCAACCATCATTTCGGGTTGCCACGGTAACAGTGTTTTACAGTGACGTAAATGTATATAGACAGTTATTTTGTCTTTTACACACTGCTAATCAAGGATGTGATTAACATCTATGTAATTACGTTTATTGGGCTTTCCTACTGCTACCAGGAGCCACGCAGCATCCAACCTGCAAACCGAAAGCAAAAAAAAACAACGTCTTTCCTCCTCTGTTTGCATATTTTGACCAATCACATGCAAACAGCCCGACTGTGGCCAGAGGGTTCACACTTTTCAAATCAGCATGGTATCGGCTTGGTACTGCCTCGTTTTATTTACTGTAAAAATGTCTCTGTAGGCACAGATGGTGTCTCAAAACGAGACCGTCTGGGCGCAACCATAACACAGTTTGGGCACGACTGCTGGTGTTAGCGAGGATTGAGAACAGAATGAATATGGAATTTGGCAATCCTTCAGTAAAGGCCGAGCTCAAAGTGGGAAAATTGTGAAGTCTGGCCAATTTAATTAGTAATATTAGCAAAACATTAGGAATGTTACTGTTTCTTTGCATGAAATTGATCCATTCAAATATATTTTGCATTTCGAGACTGCAGTCCTGCCCCTTTTTGATTTTAAGCCTCAGGGTGCTGAGACTTCTGCTTCCCTTTTTGAATCTCTGACAACCACATGCATGTGGTTTCATTTTTGGATCTCACTTGAGCCACAAAATCACTGAATCTGAAAAAATGAATTCCTAATCAAATTCAATCCGTGTGAACATTCGGATTTTCCAGCGCCAGAGCTGCCTGCTGTGTAAAAGTCCTGGCACTTAAAAAAAAAGTGAATGAGGTTTACTTAGTTTAAAACCTTTTATTCTAGATACAGTGGATTAAACTGAATTTAAATTGAACTAGTAATGCTGCCTTGGACTGTTAGTTGGATTAGAGACCTTCTTGACAGAAATCCCATCATCTATTTTTTCTGTGGTTAAATGCATTGGTCATTGTTCTGGAAATACCAATTGTAGTGATAAATGTAATGTGTAGTAATTTACTGAAAACCAAACTGCCAGACAGCTTATGAAGCTACTGAGAAGCTGTGATTGACTTTTTCATGAACACAGCAGGAGTGAAGACTATTGTCTTCAAGCAGCCTAGTAAAGATGCCTCTGATGATTTAAAGCCCGTCAGTATATCACGGTTAGGGCTGGACTTGTGCTGGTGGGAATCAGTTACTCCTGAATGTGAACTATTAAAAATATGAACAGCAAGGCTGCATATATATATAAAAAGTGTGAATTTGTTCGAGCTGTTAAGATACATTAATAGCCGTTTCCTGCATTGTATTAATCTCGGAGCATTTTGGTAAAGTACACAGGCGTGTACTGCATGGGTCGGAGTCAACGGGATTGTCGAAAACAAATGAGAAAATGAGGATATAATTATAAAGGTTTTAATGTTTTGTATCTGCACAGACATAGTTAGAAATGCTGTTAAGCCTAGCTAAGATGTTTTAGACTTAACAATGAACTTTGTATTCAACTTGGGGGCAAGATAACGGGAACCGGTGGTGATATCTGAACATTTGCTAATGTTTCTCTGACTTTTTAAGCACTTATCAGTACAGTCGGATGGATGGCTGGATGGATGGATGGCTGGATGGATGGATGGATGGATGGATGGATGGATGAATGAAGGGTGCTGTAATCCCCATCATTGTCTAAATGTTCTGCTCTTCGACAGCCTAATAAAAGGGCCACCAAATATCAGGCAAATCAAAATATACCTTTTCTTTCCCTAAACAGGGTCCTCAGGGGAAGACTGGAATGCAGGGACTTCCGGGGATAGATGGGCCCACAGTAAGTACATCCAGTCACCTGACACTACATTGGCATCTTTCATCCAACGGGGAGCGGTGTGGAGCATGCCCATTAATCCGAAAAGCCAGACTTCATTACAGCCATATGTTTTGAGCACTTTGGGGCTTTGTCGCGAGTGCCACTGCGGCGCAGATTGCTGAAAAGAGTGCGTTTGTTGGACAAGGCCAGGCCTTTTGTGTTTGCTCATTAGTTTTCCTGCAGGAGCAGAATGTGCTCTAATCAGCTTGCTGTCACATTGTAACACCTGGTCATCCTGCTCCACACAGGGTCATCCAGGAAGAGAGGGACCCTCAGGAGAGAAGGGACTCCAGGTGGGTCACACACACAAAGAACATATGCATGCAGCATACAACTTCTCACGCACACAAACACAGATGCACCCCCATTCACATTTGTGCATGCACAAATCACTCTCACAGCTGGCCCACTCACCTGGAAACGCAGTGGCCCGTTGCAGGGAAGCACACCGAGCCAAAAGTGAGAGATACACACCGTCCAGCCATCTCCTGCAGCGGCAGCTGGCCTGCCTGCATTATGATCGCTCACTAAGCTTTAGCCCTTGTGTTCACTCGTACCATCACACTGTGGATGTGCAGCCGATAAAAAGGACAAGCCATCGGCTCAACACGCATCGGCTCTTCTCCGCTGAGTGCTGAACATCACTGTATATTCACATCGGTTTATTTTCACTCGCCACTCGTGGACCGTGAATGCTCACTAACGGGGAGCGTTACTGCTCACTGGGCTGGACACTATGATCAAACATTTGCACCATTTACATGGACAAATATCACAAATAATGACAAACACAAGAAATGAAAAAGAAAGTTATTCACATAACATCAATAGCATTATTATTAATATGAACAAAACTGCTTATTATTATTACTATTTTTGGGTCAATTATAAGAATGATAGTAACAACAACAGCAACAACAACAGCAATAATCTAATAATAATAATCATCATCATGATAATCATGATGATAATAATAATAATAATAATAATAATAATAGTTCGTATTTTTATTAGTATTATTGTTAGTATTAGTATTATTATATTTTTATATTTTTAACTTAACAGCCTTTACTTTCAGCCAGAACAGTTCTTGTCAAATTATAAAAAATATCTATATAATATATAAAATATAATAAAAAGCTTTAATCACAAAAACGTCCTCATGTTCTGAACACAATGGAAGTACAATGTGTGCTTCTTTCTTTTTTTCAGGGCTTACCGGGAGCACAGGGACCAGTTGGATACCCAGGACCCCGCGGAGTCAAGGTGAGATTGGCTTTGAGATGATCATTTGGGACGCCCTGTCCAACAAGTGTGCGGCGCAGTGTTTGGCTCTTGTGGAGTCCAGTATATGTGCAGACATAAAACAGCTCTGTGATTATTCTAGATTTCATTTCCACACTCTGAAAGTCAGGAAAGTGTTTTTGGTGCGAGGAGCTCAGAGCTCAGCCCATAAAAGTCAAGAGCGAAGGTACCGTCCCCATCCCTGCTCTCTGGGCCCTGGTTATAGCTGCCCACTTCTGCACGGCGTATGGATTAAATGCAGAGGATGCATTTTGCATGGTGGTAGTCACTTTCACTTTCACTTTATTGCCAGATGCTATGTAAAGGCAATCTCTAGGTATCACTGCCAGATGTTATGTATAGAAGATGATCCACTATTATGCCCCACATGTCTTTATATATTATGTTTAAATGTCAGATATTAGCTCATCTCTAGATGTTATTGCCAGATATGATGCATAGCTTTAGAATTAGTATATTATCACTGTCAGGCCATCCCTTTTTCTAGTGCCTGAGTGTGCTTGACTGTTGCTTTGGACGCTGGTGTGTGGTCTGTCATTTTTCCCTCCTAGTGTCTTGTTTGATCGTGTTTGTGCTCATGCTCGGTCAGCGAGCGAGAGTTCTTGTCTGGAGGGGTCCGTTTTCCTGGCTGTCAGAGCGGAGGTGACGCTGTGTTCTGAAACGGGCCTGCAGTCATTCATGATTCCTTTTGTTCTTTTTTAACAGGGTGCCGATGGGGTGAGGGGTCTGAAAGGAAGCAAAGGAGAAAAGGTAAGAAATATTTGCCTGCACCGTATGTGTGTGTGTGTGTGTGTGTGTGTGTGTGTGTGTGTATATATATCTTTTTTCCTCTTGAGCTCAGACTGGGAGAAAAAAATCTTCAGCAGGATAGAGGTTACTCTCTTAACTTATCATGGCAGAGATAAGCAGCAGTGGTGCGGCGTGCCAGCAGTGGCAATGCGAGATAAATCACTTTCTATAGCACTCGCCTGGCGAAGCCATATTTTCTACTCTAAAGTAGAGAAACGCTTCAGTGTGTAATATAGTGCAAAATTCTGTTAGTGATGGATGAGTGACTCTCCTCTGTTGCTTGCAGGGTGAGGATGGCTTCCCGGGGGCCAAAGGTGACATGGGATCTGAAGGAGAGAGAGTAAGAGCCACTTATCAGCCTCTTTCAAACATCATCCATTCCTTTTATCTGACATGAAGTAAATAATTTACCACAAGCCAGTAGCAGTAAGGGTGTGTGCATGTGTGTGTGTGTGTGTGTGTGTGTGTGTGTGTGTGTGTGTGTGTGTGTGTGTGTGTCTCTAGGGTGATACTGGGGCAGCAGGTCCCCGTGGTGAGGATGGGCCAGAGGGACCAAAGGGTCAGTCCGGACCCTTTGGAGAGTCTGGACCTTCAGGCATCGCTGGAGAAAAGGTGCACTAGTGATTATTCTTGAAGAACAAGTCCAAATGAAAGTTTGAAATCTTCCATCTCCAAAAGTTTGTGTACCAAATGACAATGTTTTGTGGATTTTGAGAATAGAAACGACCTCTACTGAGAACACTCAGTACACCCTTCTATATTTTTATAATATTTTTAATAATAATAATACTGATAATTGTAAATGTTTGTAATATTTATATAGTGAGAAAATATTACAAACATTTACAATTACCAGTATTATTATTATTAAACATATAGAAGAGTGTACTGAGTGTACTTTAACCATCGCCCTGACATGGGTTAGTGGAGAGAAGCTCCATCCTCTACAGAACACACACTTAAATATGACATTCATCAGCAAATTGTCAGCAATGAAATAAATTCCCAGCAGCATCAGTCAAAGCACAACTAAAGGCTGAAATCAACCATGTGACCATTTGTTTTCTTGGGAGATTACGCACAGTACATTTATATATATATATATCTATATATAGAGAGAGAGAGAGAGAGAGAGAGAGAGAGAGGATGGAACTTCTCACCACTAACCCATGTCAGGGTGATGGTTAAAACCTCTGCACAGGAATGCGTTTTAGCATTTTTATTACGGTTTCACTCTGTTTATCTTCCTGGTTATAAACATGTAATTACCTAAATACTACAGTTTATTACATAACCACACTTACATTCAGGCATCAGGTTCTGATCTGCTGTTCCTTCTTTTTCCATTAGCCCAAAAATACAGCAAAACTCTGGGGGGGGGGGGGGGTTCCTTAATACTTCACAAACAATACATTTTCATTGAATTCACATCATAATGAAATTTAAGAACAAGAATTTTACATTAATATCAAAAATAAAGCAAATGAAACTGAAATTTGTGTTCTTGCCTTACAAAAAAATCTGAATTTTTAGAATAAGGCAAAAATGGGACATGATTCTTATAAAATGACACGAGGCCTTTGTGTCGTGATGATAAAATGAAACAATTAAACGTGGTAATTATATAATTATATAATCTTTTACCTTCGTAGGGCAAACTTGGTGTTCCAGGCTTACCTGGCTATCCCGGAAGACAAGGTTCCAAGGTGAGATTCAGGTCAGACTAGCCTGTGGTTGGAGTACAAGATGGGGTTCTACTGGAATACCATGAAATGGGTGGTGACTGAAATGCGTGCATGAATATTTCAATATTTCATTTAAACAGAGGTCGATTAGTGGCTATTAAAGGCCCTGTTTAATTAATAGCTTATCAGAGACAACAATTAATGTTAGGTTTATTTATGGTAATGTGATTTCAGAGGTTAATTTGTGGTTAATTAAATGTAGAGGTTGATTAATGAGGGGAATACACTAATTGATTAGCCTCTGTGCTGGTCTGCAGGGATCGGTTGGCTTTCCTGGAGTGGCTGGCGTGCCAGGAGAGAAAGGCAAGAGGGTGAGTTTTGCTTCATATTAGATCTGTGTTCACTTTGACTGCGTGTTTTTATGCGAATGTCTGTCTGTGTGAGCACACTCGAGGCAGCTCGTTGTCACTTTTTCATTTTTTCGCAGGGGTCTGCCGGCCAATCTGGAGAAGCAGGTGAAAGGGGTCCAAATGTGAGTGTGGAAATCATGCACATGTTTAGATGCACTCCCTGACATTACTCCCTTGGAGAAATGCAAAACGCTGTTTGGATCAGGCCTAATATAATGTTATCTGGGCTACAGGGCTCACGTGGAGGCAGAGGTGCCAGAGGAGCTACTGGAGCACCAGGGGCCAAGGTGAGTTTAACAATTCATTCAGTCCACTCTGCAGCACTGTTAAAATCAGAGCGCCTTTAAAAGTTGATGGGTAAAATGGATTTGAAATACTGTTGGCTGATGTTCTGGAAGAAAAAAAAAAAGACTTCAGAATGCATAATGTTGCTCCGGTATTTAAAATTCACACCGCACTTTCTTCTCTTTGTCCTAACAGGGCTCCTCCGGTCACGACGGCCCACCGGGTCCCGTGGGAGACAGAGTAAGTCTCAGCCATTAAAGGAAGGGTTTCTCACAATGTCACAAACAGGCTGTAACACCAACAACGAACAAGGTCATTTTACTCCAGGGATGTACCTTGCTGACCCTTTTTTCTTAAATATTGAGAGTGAATTAGGATTAGGCTGTGGTTACACTCCAGTTATGTTAACGGCCGCAAACTTCAGACACCACAGGTATTATTTTCCTCTTTATCTGCAAAACTAAGTGAAAGGGACAAAGCCCGGGGTGTCCAAATGGTCACTTAATAGAGAGATAAAGGTTTTAATGAATGCTAAAAGAATACTTCAGCACTTTTTCAGCCTAATTTCTATCCGCAGCCTCTGTAGCATACTTGGGAAAGAGTGGAAAGCCCATTCACTTCAAGCACACTCTTAATAGCAGCCAGCAGACAGGTGCTGTAGCATCTGCCCATTGGCTTCAATTATAAACCTGTTTTGAGGCAATAGGTTTTCTGTTCGTTTCTAATAACAGGGAAATTATTGTCCAAGCTAATAGACCATATGCTGCAGCAATAGCAGATGGATATGATGCTGGCGAGCACTGGAATAGGAATTTAACAAAACAATCTTTTTTTATTATTATGAGTAATGTTAATCAGTTTCCATGAAGGGATCCCGCCGTGTAAAAGGCTGGGATTTGTAAAAGGTTTGCATTGCGGCTTTCTAACCTTTGGCAAGCCCAGGTTGACTCGTCCTGACGTTTTTTTCTGACTTGCCTAATGAGATGGTTGATGTCTGGCAGGGACCAAATGCTGGATGTCAGGCTGCAGAGAGCTGCAAACCAAAATCTGGCTTCATTTGACAGGATGCATAGTTTCTACCTTTAGTGACGGCTTCATTTGTTTGGCTTCAGGCTTCACTGTACAAGACTTCCCAGCAGAAGTGAAGCCTAGTGCTACTTACCGCTTCGTTACTAATATTTGAATGTTTTTTTTAGAAGACCCTTTTCTTCTTCCTCTTGTTGATTGTCTTCTTTGTCTGTTCCTTCAGATTCTCCCCAGAGCTGAAGCATGCTCTGCTCAGGCACATAAAGGGTCCCACACAGGGCTGCTCTAAGGGACTAATTTGTACTAATCTTTGCATATCGTGCAAAACTAATTTGGCCGAGTAGTCTTTGTCATCTAGTGACTAACCCTTCACAAGAGCCTGAAGAGCAAGTGCTATTCAGCTGCTAATGAACTTGAGCATGAGCCTCAGAATTTAAATTGAGGTAAAAAATGATCACAAATATTTGTTAAGTGTCTTCTAAACAGGTTTCCGGTTTCAGAGTGAATGAACAATCTTATAAAAACAGGATTTGATGGAGTCTGCTTGGGGTTAAGTGGTTGAGTGCTTCTCTGCAGTCAACAAGGTTTTAAACTGTACTTTTAAATGTTGGCCTTGTGGTGCATGTTTTGCTTCGACCCCTCGTACAAGGTATTTGATAAGACTGTGGAAGCATGGTAAACGTGACATTTTTGGACTGCTCTGCTGTTAAAATTGTTACCGTTAAATTTACCTGATGCAAAAATACCTTATTTTCCCTCTGCTCTGCTCTCCCAGGGGCCTCAAGGACTGCAGGGGCAGATCGGAGAGGCAGGACACAAGGGACCAAATGTAAGCAGCGTGAATTAATCAAATGAGGACGTTCTGTGAGGCTGTAAATGAATACAGTGGGATTTCTAACCTAAGCTGTGCTTGCCTTTTTTAGGGACCTCCTGGAAAGGATGGATTGCCGGGTCATCCGGGCCAGAGAGGAGAGCCAGTGAGTCAGATATGAAATGTCAGAGTGGTGTAGTGTTAATGTGAGATGATTATGAACAGTTTTGTTCCCCACTGTGCTCAACGCTCCCAGACCTCCACAGCTGGATGCATTTAGTGTACATTGGGATAAACTGTTGTTTACATTTGTGAGGAGGCCATTAGATCCATGCAAATCAAACACCAAGTGCATCTGGTTATATTTGCTTTGGAAATAATGTTGCAGTTAATGACTGCCCATCTTCACACAGGGATTCCAAGGTAAAACAGGACCACCAGGGCCTGCAGGAGTGGTGGGACCACAGGTGAGCGTGGATGGCAGTGGTTAAAGGTGCCAGCACTTCTTTTATAAGCAATCCTTGAATAGGAGCATTGAGACTGATCTTTTTTTAGGGCAATAGTGGTGAAACTGGACCAACAGGAGACAGAGGCCACCCTGGGTCACCAGGTCCTCCTGGAGAGCAGGGTCTCCCCGGAACAGCAGGCAAAGAAGGCACCAAGGTTTTGCAAACACCACCATCCTAATCATCTCTATCATTGTAGTAACATTATTATGGTACAGCAAGATTAAAGAATGGCCTGCATTATGCTGACCTTCTGTAATATCAGTCGATTAAAGGGACTGTTTACATACATTTTCATTTACCCGCTTCTTTCACTTACTCCAGTGTGTAGATGAACAACAACTATGTTAAGCACTTTTGCTAAAAGGCCATTGCACTTACATACACTAGAAATCCATCGATTCTTTTCTGTAAATACATCTCCAAAGCTGCTCTCCAGCCACTCACACCTCATCCAGATCTTCATTACAGTTAGCGAAGTTACTGTGTCACCTTAATGAAGAGCTGGACGAGGAAGCTTTGGAGAGTTAAGAATGATTCAAGTGGTTAAAAAGATTTGGATGACTATAGATTTCTAGTATTTGTGACTAACGTGAGCTTTGACATCAGTGACATTGAAACTGAAATTTAATGTTGTTAAAGAATCAAATGCCAGTTCGGGAAGGTCTAGTTGAATATCTTTCAACCTAGTTTTGTACTTCATGGCAGTTCTCACATAATAACTAAAGGCTGAATTGTTAAGTTTAAGATCAGTCTGTGAAAGGATTAATGCAGGCACAGTCCCCCTGGAGCAATTCAGGTTAAAGGTCTTGCTAAGGAACCCAAAGGTGGTAGTGCTAGAGGTAGGATTCGAGCCTGGGATCCATAGGACTGCAAGTACCGTACCACTAGACCACCGCCACCCGTCATCAGTCCCACATATGACTGTTCAGTAAATGTAAACAGAGCTTTTAGTCAGCTTTGTAGTGGTGATTCACAGTAAGTGAACAAGCTGTTGGCTCATGGTGAAACTGAACTACCTCTCTCTCTCTCTCTCTCTCTCTCTCTCTCTCTCTCTCTCTCTCTCTCTCTCTCTCTCTCTTTTCTTCTGTTTCCAGGGCGATCCAGGCCCTGCAGGGATTCTTGGCAAGAGCGGCCCGGCCGGGCGCCGTGGATTCAGAGGGAGCCGAGGCATGCCTGGCGCCATGGTAACGCACCTCCACTCATCTGATCTTGTCTTTAGAGAGTATCTTGAGATCACACAGACACTGGATGGGATGTGTGTGACATCCCTCCTTCCTGGTTTGTCCGCCATACACACAGGAGGATCTGAAGCGCCCGCTGTGCAAGAACTCATTCAAAGCAGGAGTGCTTTAGGAATCACTGTGTTTCTTGTGCCGTAAATCATTTTTTGTGGTTATTGGGTGTGTCATCTTAGGGTCCTGCGGGTCTGAAAGGTGAAGAAGGACCTCCTGGAGCTGCAGGAGCAATTGTGAGTACCTTTTTTAGAAACATTCAGCAGTTCATTATGGTCAGTTTCTGTGTGTAGGTATCTATTTTTATGTTGTTTTTTTTTAAATGGTCGACCAACCAAATGATATCTGGTCAGCAGTTAACCTTTAGGTGGAAGATCCTAAAGTGCTGATGTATGTTGTCTGATAACTCACCAAGAGGATGACAGACATGCTGATCTCCACATTTGCAAAAATTGCCCTCTCTTCACAGGGTGCCACTGGAGAGAGAGGGGCTTCTGGATCGGCAGGTGGGATTGGTCTGCCTGGCCGCGCAGGTGGAGTAGGCCCTGCTGGACCGGCTGGGGAGAAAGGAGAGCCAGTAAGAAGTTCTCTTCAATGTACCAATTCTAATGTTACTGGCTTGGCTGCAGTAGTGACCTCCACCTATTTGATTTTTCAGGGAGAGAAAGGACCTATAGGCCCAGCGGGTAAAGATGGAGAGCATGGACCCATGGGTTTACCGGGGCCTGCAGGTCCTTCTGGTCCACCTGGAGAGGATGGTGATAAGGTGATCTATATACAGGCAGACGTCCAGTGTGAACACTTAAACACATTTGCTAAACACTGCAGTGATAATGTGTGAATGTTTCAAAACACCATATTATATAAGTTGTTCTATTTGTACATTAATTGAGTAACTTGTGTCCGTTCCTACAGGGAGAGACTGGAGGTCCAGGGCAGAAAGGTAGCAAAGGAGATAAGGGTGAAGCGGTAAGATATGATAAAAATAGGACATTTTTAAACAAGATTTTTTTATTGAGAATTGCTTAAATGTTTCATTTTGTCTCATTTCTCAGGGACCCCAAGGGCCACCAGGAGGTCAAGGACCTATTGGCCATCCAGGCTTGCCCGTATGTACCCCATTGCATTTTTGGAAGTGTGTGTGCTCGTGTGCTCAGTATTCAGACCATTCCATCTATCACACACACCAGCCCTTCCAGTAACTGTTCCATATGTGTATTCAGAGCACTGTGTGTGTATGTGCATAATTTATATTTGTGTTATTGAGAAGTAACATCTGATTGTGAACTGGACAGCAACTGGAGCAGATTTTAATATCTATTCTTGACTTTCAGGGAGCAGATGGGGAGCCTGGGCTGCGGGGCCAGCAGGGAATGTATGGGCAGAAGGGTGATGAGGGATCTCGCGGATTTGTAGGGGCTACAGGGCCAACAGGCCTTCAGGTAAAGAATCCTTCAGAATTTCACTCTTCCTGCGGCTAGACACTTCAGCATTAATGCGGTGTCCCTAATGACTCCTGTTCTGCCTCTGTGTGTGAACAGGGCATGCCTGGACCCCCTGGGGAGAAAGGAGAGAGCGGACATGTTGGACCATTGGTAAAAATGCTCTTCTCTTCTGCCCTGTGCTCATATTGCTCTGTTAAACCCAAGCTCTTATGGGAAGGTTCCTATATGGTTATGGGATTGGATGTATGGTTTTGAGGGGAAAAAAAAGACAACCAATATAGAAACTTTACTACTGTGGAGGTTTTAAATCTTTATAAAGACTCCCACTTGCATCTCACAAAAATGATTCTGATGACCTTTTAAAGAAGCTTCCAATGTTGCTGTAGTGCTTCTGTGGCATTGCTCCAAAGAGCCTTTCTGGGCATCGTTATGGTCAAGAGTATATGTTATGGAATGGAAAGAAAGTAATTTAGCTCGTTTTAAGAAATATGCTTGCAACAATCAAGAAGCAGCAGTCACAATACACAGACGTGTTGATATATTTACTGGATTTATCCTGATTTTACATGCAAAGCAGCATTTTTTGTTCCACTTTGATGAAGTGATTTGGCTTCTGTGATCTGGAAGCAAAAACTCTTAAGGTAACAAAGACAAAAATGGAAGCAGGAAAAACAGACAAGCGTAAAGATCAGGGGAACTGACAAAGCCGAGTTCTGATATGTAGATTTCTGGTTGAGAGCATCTCAGAAGCAGCAGGTCTTGGAAGTTCAGTGGTTAGTGCTTAACAAAAGTAGTCCGAAGTCCAAAGAAAAGTTTCCTGTGACAGAAAGGTATCAGAAGACCCACTGCATAGCAGCTTTCTGAGTTAAGGCTGTGTAGCTGAAGACCCAAATGGCCCATGCTTATCCCTGCCTACCCCAGAAAATACCTACAGCGGGCACTTAAGCATCAGAACAGGACCATGAAGCAACGGACAAAGGTGCTTGTCCATCACTTACCTGTGGGAAATAGGCAAGCTAGCAGAGGCCGTTTAATAGTGGGAACCTTGGGTCCAGGAATTCATGTACACAAGTACCACCTACCTAAACATTGTTCCAGAACTCGTGGATGTTCTTCATGGCAGAAGAACTCTCCTATCAAGTGGCCTCTTTCAGCAGTGCTGCGTGATCTTTTGTTCAGGATCGAGGAGCAACAAAAAGTGTTGACTTGACCTTCAGAGTCCTCAGATAGGAATCTTATTAACCATCTGGGGTTTGGTTTTTTTTCTCCCTGGCTTAAAAGAAGTTTGAGAACCCTTCATGTAACACACATTTGTTACAGTCTCCATATATCTGTATTTATACTGTATGTGCTGTAAATGGCGGTCTGGTGTACATCAAAATGTTAATAAGGAGCATCTGACTGAGCAGTGACTATGAGGTGTGTCCACTTTGTGGTGTGTGTGTAGGTGTTTACACTGTAAGAATGAGTCCTCAGACTGAATGTGTATTGTGAGCATGTGATTAGTCCGTCTGAGGGGCGAGTGACATTGAGAGAGACAGGGAGAATGGAAAAGAGAGGGAGTGTTGGTGAGAGAGAGAGAGAGGAAGGGACAGAGTTGTTGAAGTGAGACGCCGGTTGTGAGGAGGAAGACAGTGTGACAGCTGCTAATCAGATTAGTTTAAGCCCAGGCCGTCTAATGAGCGGCTTGCTTCGTGACAGGCGTCTCACAGCCCTGTCAAGCATGAAGGCAATGCAAAAGCAAAATGGCTCCACTCCATGCCCAGATTAGATGGAGTGCATCAGCACAGAACGCAAAACAAAGCCATGGGACCTCACTGGAACTGCATCGCTCGTGTGGGAATGCGGTGGATCATGGGATTTCCTGCTTCTAATGCAGAGTCGAGTGGTTTTTCAGCTCTCTGGCGTGATGGAACTCAACACGGCTTCCGGGATGATGCTCTTTGTGGGGCTCATCCTGTCTTGAGATATATTTTCTGTTTTAAAGACATATAGCAATGTATTCTCCCTTTCGATAGTCGATTACCTTGACGGAGAAGATGCATAAAACTTTTTTTGTGGATGATTATCTTTTGCCTGAAATAGATATTAGGTCTCCTGTCATTCGTTGCTGATATAAGAAGTGAATCATCAGATCATCGCCCCACTTTACCCTGCTGAAATGGCAAAAGTAGCAGGGACCACCCATCTGTGCCCAGCAGGCTAACTCTGCTGGAACGGGGGTTCGGGCAGTTTGATTAATGGCACCTTGGCTCTTCTGGGTGGTGCAGTGAAGGTTTCAAGATTTACTCTGAGGGTGTGAGGGTGAGATGGTCCTCATTAAAACTCCCCAGGAGGAAGAGAAGAGATAGGAGGTGAAAGTGAGAGAGAGAGAGAGAGAGAGAGAGAGAGGCTGTCTGAGATGGCCTGTCACCGTTGTGTCAGTGTACTATGATGAGCTGTCCAGCTTTTATGACATGCACTGAGAAAAGTGCTGATACAGAGAGATGGAATGAGACTGTCAGCAGCAAAAATAAAAGGATGGGCGGAAGAGAGAGATAGCTGGAGAGGGAAAAAGAGAAAAAGCAGGAAAAGGCTTTTTGCGTAATTGTTTATGTGATGTGTTATTGCCTTTTTTAATAAGTGCTTGTTTTCATCAGGGCCCTCCTGGACAACATGGTCCCCGTGGCCCTCCAGGATCCATTGGTGCAGAGGTAAGCCTTACAAATATTACAGTCTGATCTCTGTTCAAGCCATCCAACCAAAAACTATGAGCAAATGGAAAGAACACTTTTTAAATGATGAAACTACTCCGCTGTGACTTTTGTAGCATCATCCATAAACAAAAACAAATATGACTCTTCTAAATAGAGGCATGTAAATTCCACCAGGGTGATCGGATGGGAAATTGTTTGTACTAAACATGCTAACAGAGACAGATTTGCTAATGGATTCAATGCATAGGTCATTATTTTTTATTAGTTTAGCGAAAGTGTTGGGCTAAAATGTATTTCGTTAAATCCACTCCTGAGCGCTGTAGGAGCAGAAGTAGAATCCAAAGAAAACTGGTTTAGGTCAGGAGATCAAATCACATTGAGCAAGGTTCCGTCCCCATCGCTGCTTACCGGGTGCTAGATATGACTGCTTCCCTGCCGCCATAATGCGATTAAATGCAGAGAATGTCACAATTAGTCACTTTCACTTGTTTCAGCTTCACGAAAAACAAAGTTACTACTTCTCAAAAACGAACCATTTTACATCAAAGTGTCGAGTGACTGTATACGTCTTTGCAATTGAAGAATGTTGCAATCATGAAAAACGGTAACTTATTATAAACGTCTTATAAACTAGTTTAATTTTTCTGACGCTATCTGTCTTTATATGCATATATGTGTGTATATGCTTAAAACCACCTTCTTATTTCATCTCACCAGCTTACAAAATGTGCTGAGGGTCATGTAGCTGTGAAAGTGGGGCGCTCAAACCGAACCAGTTCAAGGAAATGAGTCAAAACCAAACCTAATAGATCTTTAAAGCAGACCAAATCAGATGTGCTGATGGTAAATGCTCTTGTCCTCTTATGTATGGACCCAAGTGGTCAAGGGTGGTCCGATGGGTTAACAGTAATAGCGCTCACAAGTCTCAGCTGTTTCATGATGAGATTTATGCCCATGGTGTCCTCTAATTCAGCACAAGTGACAAACCCTCAGCTCGCATGGATTTTCTTACAGCCCCCATGGGCTGCCATACATCTACTGCAGGTCCGATATCCCACATCGCACACTAGAAAACTAATGTGTCATTAACCTATAGGAAAACAGCCTCTCATCAGGATGGAGAGAGGTGCTGCTGCTTGCAATATTGGAATCTAAGTCCAGCAATATTAAACCAGTCTGTGTACCAGCTGCATGGGTTTTAAATAATTGTGCAGAATGAAGATGAACACACAGAATGTGAAGTTATATTTCATCTTCTCCAAGGTTGTAGATAACGTCAAAGTTACAACATGGTCCTCGAGGTCCACTTATTTTGTACCCTCACCCTTAGAGATGTACTGCAATGTACGGTGTTGTTTTCATTACCATGGAGACACATGTCACATTTGTCTCCATGGTAATGGAAACGACACCATATATTGAAGTTCAAGAAGGTAAAGGCTTTAGACGATAAATTCATCTTAGTTTTATTACAAATGGTTTTTTTTTAATGTCTTTGATTTAATATTTGATTTAAAAATAAAAAATATTCAAACTAAAATAATATGAACATTTTAAAAGTAATTCTACGTTATGCACAGTAATGCATAAAGACCCAACTATTATTGGGTCTGTTTTTTCAATTCCCAGTTCTTTTCTAATGATTAACTGTCCTTTTGTTCATCAATTGTTCATTTTCGCAATTTCACAGCAAAACTTTTTATTTATTTATTTATTTATTTTTCTGAATTTCGCCTATAGAAGAAACTTACTTATGCACAGTCCTGCATTTAATGATTTTTTTTCTTTTTTCCTGATGTGTTAAATAGTAACTCTGCATTACAGTGTGCGCAAATGTTTTATATGCATACCCTTTTTACAACCAACCAGGGGCAGCGGTGGCCTAGTGGTGAGGGAGTTGGCCCGCATTGGAAGATTGTGGGTTCGATTCCCTCAAAAGTAGGTTGCCCTGAGGTACCCCTGAGCAAAGTACCGTCCCCGTCACTGCTCCCCGGGCGCTTTCAATAGCTGCCCACTGCTGCATGGTGTTTGTGTGCATGGGTTAAAAGCAGAGGTCCAATTTCGTTGTGGTTCATTGTGTGCAGTGCTGTGACCTCGCAATGACAAGGGTTGTCACTTTCACTTTCACTTCCAATCAGGTCACTTGACCAGGGGGCTCAGACGTTATATTGGACTAAAGGGACTAAATGGTTCCATAGAAATGGACCACAGACAGAGTGCACGCATTAGCTTCTGCGGGACGTCCTTTACAAGAGCAAATTGATGAACCCGAATCGTTCATGTCTGTGCTGTCGGTCGTGGCATTGAACATCTGTTGTAGAGACCTCTGCAGCGATAGCATGAGAGGAACACTCTTCTCTTTAGTGCAGATCAGTCTCCCCCTCCCTCTTTTTCTGCCTCTGTCTGGCCAACCCTCTGCTGATTGGGAGCATTTAATTATTCACTAGTAGTCGACTGATCCCTGGGAGTGGGTTATATTTACTTGGCTGTGAATGATTAAGGAGTAGTAGATCATCATCCCTTTGAGAGAGTTATATTTACCTCTGTTAATGGCTGCCTCTTAACAACCCCCTTATCAAGTAAATTATTAAAACACACGCAGAGACAGAGCGAGGCGGTCAAGGCTGCGGTCTCTGATATCAGAGGGATCCAACAGGGCGCTGATCTTAATGTGGAACAGCCATATTGTATAAGGACGAGCTGCGCCATGATATAAGTCACGTTCTCAAACATTAATCTGCCATCAGTGCTTTTATTTAGCAGTCGTCCAGTGATTAGGGACTAATCCCCAAGCCATGGGCTTGAATCCTGGACCAGTAAACTGCCCTGAGGTGCCACCGAGCAAGGTACTGTCCCCATCACTGCTCCCCGAGTGCTGGATATGCTGCCCACTGCTGTTGTGCTGTGTTTCACAATGACAAATAGTCACTTTCACTTCTCAAATATTATTCTTATTAATTCTGACTGGTACTCCCGACACTTTACTGTGTCGAAATTACTAACTCTGCATTTTACACATACACCACGTGCATCAGGTGGCAGCCATACATCCAGTGCCCGGGGAGCAGTGATGGGGACGGTATCTTGTTCAGGGGTAGCTCAGGGCAACCTACTGGTCTGGGATACGACCCCTTCCGATCCTGGGGCCTCGTCTCTAACCACTGTACTATGACTTAAATAAGTATGGATTTATTGGCCTGTATTCAAGACATGGAGTCTGACTGGTGAGATATTGCAGGAGGTAAACAGCAGGCGTATAATCCCCACAAGTCACTTCAGTTGTTGCTCTCTATGCTCTTTAGTTGGAGGCACTCTGTCTACACACTCCAGAGACAGCCGCTGCATTAGCCCTTGTGTCCATTTAGCCTCAAGTCAAAGTCAAGACACTCAGTCGATAAGAACCTTTGGCTACGACAGTTTGCAAAAAAGAAATCAAATTACATTTTCATTACAAGACATGTTTGATGCATGTTGACGTTTACTTATTTACTTGTGCCCTAAAGCTAAAAGGTTAATGTAGCTTAAAAGAAACTCTCTCACTCATTTTCTGAGCCGCTTGTCCTAATTACGGTCATGGGGGTGCTGGAGCCTTTCCCAGCGCTCACAGGGCTAAAGGTAGGGAAACACCCTGGACAGGTCGCCAGTTCATCACAAGGTACACACACACACACACACACACACACACACACACACAGAACTTGTCCACTCCACACAGAAAGGACCTGGATGTCTCACCTAGGAGTCAAACCCAGGACCTTCTCGCTGTGAGGCAACAATGCTACCCATGGTGCCAACGTCCCGCCCTTATACTCTCCAGTTAGCATCGTAGGCACTCACAGGTCAGATCTGTCCGATGACCTCAGTCCTTCATGGTGTGTATTTGTGTGTAGTGTCCACAAGAGTGACGCTGGTCTTGTTGTGTTTCTAGGGTGCTCAGGGTTTACCTGGTGGAGTCGGCCAGCCTGGTGTAGTAGGAGAAAAGGTAGGCGTGTAAAGTTCTTAAACTGTATGTGTGGATTCATTTCTTTGGGGATTTATAATGGAAGGTGTTTGAGTGCTTGTGTTTGTAACATGAAGCATGATCTGTGTGCATTTGCAAATGTCTCTGTCTCACTTCTCACCTTTACATTAAGGGTGAAGATGGAGAAGCAGGAAATCCAGGAATAGTGGGTGAACTCGGACCGCCTGTGAGTTTCCTTAAACTATAAAGGTTGCAATCTTTTAGCGCTCGGCCTTGGCCTCCTGTAATTAATCTTAATTATTTATCCATAACTAATACTGAATGATGTTAGCAGCCCAGGTTATGTCTCACTCTCCTTCCAGAGCGTTCTGTATCTCATGAACTGTGTTTTATGAGGCCATATTTTTGGGGCAGCGGTGGCCTAGTGGTTGGGGAGTTGGCTACAGGGTCAAACCCCTTACCAGTAGGTTGCCCTGAGGTATCCTTGAGCAAGGTACCGTCCCTGTCACTGCTCCCCGGGCATTTTCATAGCTGCCCCCTGCTGCATGGGTTAAATGCAGAGGTCCAATTTCCTTGTGGTTCACTGTGTGCTGTGCTCTGACCTCGCAATGACAAGAATAGTCACTTTCACCTTATTGTTTTTTAATAGATGTATGTTTCGCAACCCAGACCAGCCGAGCTAAACATGCTAGTTTATCTGATAAAACGCAACGGAACGCTTCCTATCATGTCCCAACAATAACATGTCCCAACAATAACATTTTCACTTCATTGATATGTTGGCTAAGCATTTTATTGGCTCTGCTTCTCAGGGGGATAAAGGAGACCTGGGAGAGAAAGGTGACACCGGACCACCAGGGGCTGCTGGACCCCCAGGAGTTCGAGGCCCTCCGGGCGAGGACGGTTCTAAAGGAATTCCGGTGAGCGTGGCTGTTTCCTTGAGGAGATTAGCCCAGCTTGAGCACTTTCTTTTTGTTCTACAGCTCTCCTGAGATCTGTCCTCTGTGAATATTCTGAACATGAATTTGCACTGGTTACTGATCCTCGAGAGTAGGGATGCATTGATACCACGTTTGATGTCAATACCTGATCCTCCAGTTTCCTCCAATACAGAAGACAGATACTGAAATTAATCATATCTAATGTCACTACTCAACAAGTTCCTGTAAATCCCGATAGCGCTATCAGACTGCTAGAAATGTCAGGATCACCTGTATATATATATATATATATTTTTTTTTTTGAGTTTTTGACCTTAAAAACAAATACTCAGCTTCAGTTTTAATAAAAAAAAGATTAATGGGAAATGCTCTCACTGCCTGTAGTGTCATTTGGTACATCGATTTTATCTGCCATCCTGGGGATGATGTAAAGGAGGATGACTGTGAAATCTTTTCGTTCAATAGGTCGCATTACAATCAATAAGAAAGTTTTATTATGAAGTGTGAAAATTGCAGCTGATTTTTGTCTGATTGGTGGTTGGCAGGGGAAAGATAGTCTGATTGGCTGAATCTAATTACTGAGAGGTGGTCTCAGTACTGGAACTTTGAGCTGCAGTACTGGGCAGTACTGCCCACTGGAAACGATGCTTAGTGGCAATAATCCTTTTGGAACCGAACGTCTCCCCTCTAATCCAGTTTTAAGTGATGTTTTTATAACTTGTTTAAGTTATATTGGCTCAACACAATGCAACTGCGATCGGAGCTCTACTGTGTTTTCTGAATCTCCATAAAGGATGCATGAGGATCTCTTTTTCGTTCAATGCAGTTGTTTTTTCAGAGGGTTAGTTTGCAGAATTCGGGGCACAGAAAAGTGCTTGCTATTATTTTGTTTAACGCTGTTCTACTGTTTAAGTATTGGTTCATTTGAAAAGAAGGTTTGTGGCACGCTCTGTCAAATTATTAGATTTTTTTATCATTTCAAGTCATTTCTGTTAACAAATAAATGGAGCAACAGAACCCAGAAACGGTGTGATTAGAGGGGAAAAGTGAAGCCACTGCTGAGTTTCTGTATGTACTTTTAGCAGTAGTGTGGAAAGAAAACTGTCAAATCATTATTTAACAGTCTGCTCCTCATACCAAGGCAGACATATTGACGAACATGAAGCTGAGTGCAGAAAACAAACACAAAGGACGGCCATTGAACTGTTTAATGGGATGTTTAATGTTGCATTCATGTGTTCTTGTGTCATTTTGGCAAATTAAACAGTGAAAAACCAAAGGTTACTTAGAAATATTCAGAACGTTTGCATGTTTTAATATGCTGTGATTGGTTAGAAGCTATCTAAGCCCTTGTTCGGCTTCCTGAGATCAATCCCCTACACAGCGCTTAGATGTCAAGAGAGCCGCTTCACACTGAAAATGTGATCAGTGCACTGGAGTGCCAGTGTTCTGGCTCTTTTAACCGGCAAGTGAATGTAATCTGTATTATACACTGTCCCTATAGGGTCCCATTGGATTTCCTGGAGACTTAGGACCCCCTGGAGAGCCAGGCCCAAATGTGAGTGCCTCTAATGCCAGCTGCTGTCACTTTGATTAATGGTTCAATTTTAACATTGCGTATCTTTATTTGTATGATATTATATCAGTGTATTAAATGCCTATATACCTGCCATATAAAGGGTATTGATGGTGGACCTGGACCAAAGGGAGATAATGGAGAGGCTGGGAAAGCTGTAAGTAAAGCCGTTCTGATCCACATAAACAATGCAGTGAACGCAGAAGAACTTTCATCAGGTTCCTTTTCTGTTTACAGGGACCACCAGGGGCTTCTGGGGAACCTGGTTCTACAGGGCCACCAGGAAGGAGGGTGAGTTTTTTTACATTTCAAAACTGGTCCACATCTGTGAAAACTGTGGTCATCATCATATGGTCTGGCTTTAATTCTAACAGGGTCATGTGGGTCCTCCAGGAAGGGAAGGGAAACAGGGGAAGAAGGGATCAAAGGTAGGCTTCATTTTTTTTGCATTTTTTCAATGTCTGGTTATGAAAATTCAACATTTTTTACAACTTGATACTTCAAATTTTATATTAAATCTCAAATCCAAAATAGGAATGCAGATCACTCTCTGAAACACACACACACACACATTGTTAAATGTTTGCTAAACGGATATAAAGCCCCTCAGGCACTGGGTTGTGGAGCAGTGGAACTGAATGACTGAGTGATGGATGTCCAGTACCTCTTCTTCAACATCAGTACCTCAGTTATGCTCCCATGGCTGGATGCAAACAAACCCTCAAAGCATGGGGCAGAAAGTTAAAAGTTTAAACTTTTTAAGTTAAAGACATTCATATTAAAGCAAAATAACATGATGCAATATTTTATAAAACTTCTAAAAATCATCTGTACTGACCAGTCTTTTCCTTACATCCATGGAACCAACATTCTGTTCCTGTGTTTAGGGTGCTACTGGTGCTGAGGGTCTGCCTGGCAAGACAGGGCCTGTGGGACCCCAGGGACATCCTGGAAATCCTGGTCAAGAGGGACCCAGAGGCATCCCAGGCCCTGCAGTGAGTCATATTGCACACAGCAGCAGACGCAGTATCAAATAACACAGGGGTTGTGTCTGATGATAAAGAAGAACCCAAACATTGTGGTTAGACCGCCTCACTAATCAATCTGTTTTTGGCTAAACAATCCATCTTCACCCACTTCAGGGAGAACAGGGTTTAAATGGACCTCCTGGGCAGACGGGACCACCTGGGCCAATGGTAGGAGCTCCGTACTCACTCTGTTATTGATCGACCGCCGTGTCAAATGCAGCTCCCCATTTGTTTTTCAGGCTCACTGGGAAAGCACACCACCTTCATAAACCTCTCTTTGGTTTTGTAGGGACCTGCTGGACTGCCAGGACTGAAAGGAGATCCAGGTCAGAAGGGAGACAAGGTGAGAGGCTGTGATAGTGTTAACGATGTCTGTGCATAGAAACAGCCTATGTATCCTAAAATATGTGCAGATAAAGATCCTTTAAAATATCTGCTTCATGCAGATGAGCTCCATGTTTTTGTAACAAGCATATCTGTCCTATGTAGCATTTAAGAGCATCAAAATTAGTGAAACCAGTCAAGTTCAGCCAGGATATTCTAGTCTACCTATTGCTTTAAAATGCTGCAATAAATCCTGATTAAGTCTAAAACCATCAGATTTTTAGAATGACACACTCTGAACTGATAGGCCTCTTTCTGAAACAGATATTTTACATTTTCATCCACAAAATTTCAGTAAATATCACATGGAACACATTTGAATGACGTGAACAATGATGTTTGCTGATCTGCAATCTGTAGAGAGAGTAGGGAGCTTGAGGAGACCCTGGAGAGATGGAGATCTGCTCTAGAGAGGAGAGGAATGAAAGTTAGTAGGACAAAGACAGAATACAAGAGTGTGAATGAACGGGAGGAAAGTGGAGTGGTTAGGATGCAGGGAGTAGAGGTGACAAAGGAGGAGGATCAGCAGTTCAGAGTAATGGTGAGTGTGGAAGAGAGGTGAAAAAGAGAGTGCAGGCAGGTTGGAATGGGTGGAGAAGAGTGACAGGAGTGAGCGTGAGAGACGGGTACCAGCGAGAGTAAAAGGGAAGATTTACAGGACAGTAGTGAGACCAGCAATGTTATACGGGGGTTGGAGACAGTGATGAAAAGACAGGAGGCGGAGCTGGAGGTGTCAGAGTTAAAGATGCTGAGATTTTCGTTGGGTGTGACGAGGATGGACTGGATTAGAAATGAGTATATTAGAGGGACAGCTCAGGTTAGACGTCTTGGAGACAAAGTTAGAGAAGCAAGGTTGCGTTGGTTTGGACATGTTCAGAGGAGAGACGAGGATTATATTGGAAGGAGGATGTTGAAGATGGAGCTGCCAGGAAAGAGGAAAAGAGGAAGACCAAAGAGGAGGTTTATGGACGTGGTGAGAGAGGACATGCAGGTGGTTGATTTGAAGGAGGAAGATGCAGAAGACAGGAAGAAATGGAGACGAATGATCCACTGTACAGCTGCAAGAAAAAGAAGAAATTACAAAGAATATTCTTCATATCTGATTAAAGTACTTCCAAAATCTTAAACACAGCAAGGAAATAGAAAAATGCCATTTTAATTTATTTCCTTGTAGATCTATGTTCATTTATTTGACAAAACTTGTCTTTTGTGTATAAGTATTTTAGCCAGAGACAGGATGTAGCCAATACCGAGCTATTAAAAAAAGTCTGAGGTGGACTGGACTGGATTATGATCATAAGGAGAACTTGGAAGCCTAACTTTCACCCAAAACTGCTCATTGCATCCATTTTCTTTTAAGCCCTGTGCACACTTTAAAAGACTTAGACAAGGGAATTAAGAGTAGAGAGCTGCTTGACCGGCACTTGTCTGCCCACTGAGTTGTCTCTCCATACTTTTCTAGGGTCACGGAGGACTGATCGGACTCATCGGCCCACCCGGAGACATGGGCGAGAAAGGAGACAGAGGCTTGCCTGGAAGTCAGGGAATACCTGGTGCCAAAGGCGACATCGTGCGTAATGGCTTGATACACAGAGTGCAGCTCAAAGTGCTAATTTACATTTACATTACGTTTAGCTAATGTAATGACATGGTTTTGAAGCAGCATTTTAGGTTTAATCAGCATTTTTCTTATCGGCCAAGAGACTAATCCTGCATCAGACGTCTTTCTGGAAGATATTTTTTCAAATTTCATTTCAAATTGTATTATAGACTACTTCATACGTCCTTTTTGCTCTTCTTATTCAAGATATGTTGGCTTTGCATATTAAAGAAATATCAGCGCTACATAATGATTAGTGCTACGAGAGAAGTGATGACAGATTTTAATAAACAAATTTTATATGCAAAAACATCACAGCATGACATATTGATATACAAGCTGCATCACATGCCCTCCCGGCACCACCGATTGCCCCTTTGCAGACACCATGTTAGTGTTTCTTGCCTTAGATGTTGAAAACACTGTTCTATGACTTTGCACAGGGTGTTGCTGGACCTGCCGGCCCTACCGGCCCTCCTGGACCTCCTGGCCTCTCTGTGAGTACTGATTCCCATCCCGTCTCACGCTTCCTCTTGTATACGAAGCCGTTTATAGGACAGTGATGTACCTTTGTATCTGAAACTGTAGAAAAAGTGAAAAATATTCTGAAAGTTGGACTTTTTTACCGTCCCCGGTGGTCTGTGAGTTATGGAGTTGTGAGTTTTTAGAACAGCGACAATATGCTGCTAATTAGTTCCAGTGACTGCTCTGGATAATATAAAGCTGATTCTTGCTTGTAATGTTTTATTTGTAATGTCTGCTTTCTCCGAGTGTTTTGTGATGAATTATGTCTGATTTGTTTTTCATATCATACGCACTCTCGTTTTCTCTCTCTCTCTATCTCTCTCTCTCTATCTCTCTCAACAGGGTGCAATTGGTGAGAAGGGATCTAAAGGAGATCAGGTTTGTATTGCTTTCCTTCTCATCTACTAGTTTTCATCCTTGTCCTTAGACTTGCTCTCTCTCTCTCTCTCTCTCTCTCTCTCTCTCTCTCTCTCTCTCTCTCTCTCTTTCTCTCTCTCTTTTTACTTGTTGTCACTCACACTCTCTTGCCTTCCCCAACCCCAACCTTACTCCCGGCCTCTGATCCTCTTTCTATTCATCTCATTCCTCTGATTCATGCAGTAGAGGTGCTATGTGATATGTGTGTGTCTGTGTGTGTGATTGTGTGTGTTCGTGTGTGTGTTAGTGTGTGTACACCACTGGGTTTTTATGGCAGGCCATGTTGCTGTGTGTTTTTGGAGCTGCTGGGTGGTGATATGAAACCTGTCTGAGAGGCAGTGGCAGTGCCTCAGAGCAGTTCTGCTGCTCATCCCTGGCTAATCCCACGGAGCCAATTGCAGGCTAAAGCGCTGTTTTTTGGGGGGGGGGTGATGATGGGCAGTTGGGATGTACAGCCATAACTGAGACAGATTTCTCCTCCTTTCTTTCTTCACCACAGGGAGGGATCGGCGGCAGAGGAGATCCAGGACCTATCGGCCCACCGGGACCTCCAGTACGTCCCGCTCTGCCTTTTCTGAATCCTTTCTCCAAGCATCACAATATTAATAACTAAGAGTGACAGAGCAGCAGCAGAAATGTCTGTTTCCACAAGCATGACTTCACTCCTCCTCTCATTGCAATTGTTGTTCTTTTCTTCCTCCCCCTCTCCTCGTGTCCCTCAAGGGCCCACCGGCCACCATGATCGAGCCGCTGCCCATCCGAGAGCGAAGGAAACGCAGGAGGCACTCGAACCGGGCAAGAGGAGAAGCCAGAGCAGCGGAAGAGGAGCAGGAAGAGGAGGTCCAACTCAACATGGAGGACTTCCTGCAGGCAGACGCGCCGCTGGAGGAAGCCGAGGGCATGGAGGAGGTGTTCGCCTCCCTCAACTCCATGAAGATGGAGGTGGAGCTGATGAGGAAGCCACTGGGCACCTTTGAGAGCCCTGCACGCACCTGCAAAGAACTGATGATGAGCCATCCCGATTATAAAGATGGTACGGCTGAAATGTGTCATTTCGCTTCTGGCCACGTCTCTGGCAAATGCTTAGTTTTGAGAGTCCAGTAAAGATGCCAGTGGATACTCAGTTGGTTTCAAATAACTTAATATTAGTTAGAAAATTGAAACCTGATCCTGAACCCTAAAGTTAAATGCATGGTTAGATGTAGGATGCCCCCCATCTTGCATTTTCTTTTTGCATTTCTTCTGTCCAGTTATGACATTTATATAATTTTGTTCACCAAAAAGGATTCCTTCATTCTTTTTTTTACATTTTTTCCAACATCTCTTAACCAGGCTGTTTCTAGACAGATATTGGCTGTTCTGAATATTAACTGGGTTTATTTACTACATTAGTCTCATATCAGAATAAGAGAAATGTAGTTTTGCATGATTTGGGCTCTGCCCATCCATTTGCTCATTTATCTGTCTATCAGTCCGTCCATCTATCCATCCATCCTTCCATCCATCCGTCCATCCATCCATCCATCCATCTGAAATGAAGCACTTAATGCATGCATTTTCAATCTGTTTAACCCCTAATTGTTTATTTTTTCACTTCTTGGAAGAGAATCATTTCATAATTGCTTTTTTTTATTATGTATTTATTTATTTAAAACAACACATTCACTAATAGTTCAGTGTAAAATATTATTTTGCATTCATCTCCAACAAGATCAGTTTTATGTTAATGAAAAAGTGAATTTTTAATGGTGAACACTGTATGTAATTATGTAAACAGTAAAACAGTCGCTCTTTGATTAGTAAAAAAAATCCACTTAAATTCAGTTCACCTCCTAGGGCTCCAACCTGCCTTTCCTCAAATTAGACTTCAATCAATTTCAAAAAATAAAAGTGTCTCCTTGTGTAAATAAAAAAAACAAAGGTGGTAAAGATGGCAGGTTTAGGGAGTAACACATGAGAAATAATGAAATAAAATGTAAGAAGAGTTGATGCTGGGAATATTAACTAAAATATTCATTTTTGATCTGTAAATTAAATTTTGATCTGAACTGAGCTAAGTGGACCCAGAGCGCCGCCACAAAAGTCAGAGATTAGAGTGCATCAAAAAAAAGCAAAAAAAAAACCCACAAACCCTATTGGCCTATTTGCTGATAAATACTGATCAGTGTACTTCTGACTGTCCCGCAGAGACTAGAGACCCTCTGATCTAACGATCATAGTTTCATTTATAATTCAGGAAAAATGTTGCAGTGCGCTGCGCTGAATGCTTCGAGTTAAAGATTATTCCAGCCCTTAATCTAGTATTTAACATTCACACTGCTGCATTACCCCTCCACCCCCTCTTTAGGTGAATATTGGATTGACCCTAACCAGGGCTGCCACAAAGACTCTATCAAAGTGTTTTGCAACTTCACCGCATCGGGGGAGACCTGTCTGCACCCTGATAAACGAATCGAAACGGTGAGTCCCAAAAGCACACGCACCGCGCCGTCCAGCCTTGAAAAGCACATGCAGGCAAACAAGACTGATCCATCTTTCTCTACCCCTCGTTCCAGGTGAAGCCAGCTTCCTGGAACAAAGAGAAGCCGGGCGGTTGGTACAGCCAGTACAGGAGGGGCAAACAGGTAGAGTCCTCGATCAAATCTCCTTTCATCCTCTGGCCAGCCATCTGTCACGCGGCTGGGGGGAGATCTGACAGTCAGTGCTGTCTTCTGCTGTAAATGTGCACACCTTAGACTGCGACGTGTGTGTGTTGGTTGATCATAGCGGTGGTTCTGCAAATTATTCCATTTAAATGATTTAATCCAAGCGTTCTCCTTTAGGGAGTAATGCGGCTGATAAATAAGGGAAGCCCAGAGTTTAGAATTGCGTATATTGTTGTCTACAGCCGCTCAGAGCTATTCCATAAAGGTCCATATTGTAGAAAAGTGAACGTTCTTGCTTTAAAAACAGGTTCCATTTAACAAAGCAAAGCAATAAAATGTGCCAAACAAAACAGAAGAAAATGTAGGACGTGAGCCCTTTAAAGAATTTCCAACTGACTTGGACATGGTTTCTGACACTGGATGACAGAGGGATCTAAAAAGTGTGATGAAAAAGTGTGATGACAGAATTTCTGTCATTTCATTGTTTTCACAGTGAAGAGCGTTTCATTAAGGCTCTGAAACCTCACAGTCTGAGAATATTCAACAGCTGTGTGATGATTAAGGCATGGATTTTACATAATGCTATGAAGCAACTTAAGGTCTCCATCCATCCATCCATCCATCCATCCATCCATCCACCCAACCATTCTTCTGTCCATTTATCCATCCAACCATCCATCGTTCCATCCATCCATCCATCCATCCATCCACCCAACCATTCTTCTGTCCATTTATCCATCCAACCATCTATTGTTCCATCCATCCATCCATCCATCCACCCAACCATTCTTTTGTCCAGTTATCCATCCAACCATCCATCCATCCATCCATCCATTCATCCATCTGTCCATCCATTCTTCTATCCATTTATGCCTCTGTCCATCCATCCATCCATCCATCCATCCATCCATCCATCTAACCAACCATCTAATCAGTCTTATCCTCACAGCAGCGCTTTCTTTTTAAATTTTAGAAGAAACTCTATATGAATAGGCGGCTACAAACTTTTGGCCATTTTGGCTGATTGACAAGAAGATGAACTTTAGTTTGCATTTGATTTTTGAATTTGTTCTGTGACGTGCGCTGATGTTCTCAGATGAGCTTTTACAAATCTTTCAGCAGCTAAAACACTAAAGAGTACCCATACTAAACGACCTGCTTGTCCTTACACATCCGTCCAACATTATCACAAAATTTAAGACACAAGCACATTTAACAATGTGTATCTAAACAACCATAGTGAAGGACAAATCACACAGAAGGAAAAACGACAAAAAATGACAAGTGGAAGCCTTGTAGATTGCTTTCAGATGTGGGTATGCATTCAAAATCTATGCCGTTATTTATATGTATAAAGTAAAAAACTCCCATTAGCACTTCTGAGAGCGCTGTAGAGGGAGAGCCCTGTAGCTAGCAGTGCTCCTGGATGTCACACCAGTGAGAGGATGGATACAATTATATTATTCCATTATTCATGTTGTTATTTTTATACTTGTACATGAACAGATCATTAGATTTACGACGGCAGCAAAATAATGGACTAACATCCACGGCTGCCCTCAGAAAGCTGGAAAGAAATAATAAATGTTGTCTTGAAGGAGGAATTAGCATGTGGCTGTGTTTCTAAGCCTCAGGCCAAACTTTCATGAGTGTGTATGAAAGATCTCCAGCAATCCCGGCTCATTAAAGAATAGTTGAGAGCCGCAGTGGGGGCTTGGCTCAGCACGAGTTCATTCATACAGTCTGACACGTGTGACCTTGTCACAGAGATTGGCTCAGTCAGATGTCACTCTGCTTGCATTATGAATAGAGGCCTGTGTGTGTGGCGGGTGGGGACTACAGAGTCTGCAGACTTTTTCTGACTCTGCATGGTGTCACTGATCTCTCCTCCACACCACTGAAGGAACATGATTAGTGAGACGTCTTAGCTTGAAGCAAGCACTTGTGAACAGCAGCCATGGATAGAACTGAGAGCATGCAGCATGCCCCACTGCTCTAAAGTAACCTGGATTACCTGCCTCCCATTTTATAAAAGCAATCGTTCCTGCAACATGCAGGGGCTTCCCATTTCTTCAGGCGAAACCTCAGAGGCAATCTGTCTGCCGCCATTCACATTTCACACTTAAAGACTTTGCCACTCACTTAAATCAGACATTAAAGTGGCAGGTGAGCTTTATTTGAGATTGAGCCCATTATTCCCAAATTATGTCATATAACACTCCCTCATTTTTTGAGCCGCTTGCCCTGATTATGGTCGCGGGGGGTGCTGGAGCTTATCCCAGCTCTCATGAGGCGAAAGGCAAGGAAACACTCTGGACAGGCCTCTCGTTGCGTGGCACAGGCAATTTAGCAACTCCAGTCCACTTGACCTGCATGTCTTTGGACGGCGGGAGGAAACTGGAGCTCCCGGAGGAACCCGGGAAACCCGGGACTCATTCGATTTCTGAGCCCTTGTCCTGACTGAGTCGCGGGTTTTCACTGGGTGAAAGGCGGGGACATACTGACGACCTCACTGAGCAGACACTCTCGCACCTACAGCCAAATTAGTATCTCCAGTCCACCTGATGCTCATGTCTTTGAACTGTGAAAGGAGCTCCCAGAGGAAACCTGCAGACACGGGGAGAACACGCAAACTCCAGTAACATCCAGGCTCTGAATGTCTCACACCAGCAACCACAAAACCTTCTACGCCATTTAATCATCCCAGTCGTTTCATATGTAAACCACTTTTTCTCAATGATCACTGATCCAACTTCGGTATACCGTCCTGCATCAAAACACCAAATAGGTGTGATGTTTTCTCTGTGAAGTCATTTACATTCAGACGGAAAACATTCTCGAGTCTCCCTGATTTGTTCATTCCCTTGCACACTATTTTGGTATTCTTTTAACGGACTGTTTGTGACGGGACAGTTCAGGGCAAAGTTTTTAGCTCTCCTTTTCAGTCCGGTTCCTGACCGTTTAGAAAATGAAATGAATATTTGCAGTTATGCCAATGAAGCTGAAAACAAAATGCTACATCCGAAAAAAAAACAGAACTTATTTGCAGTAAAAAGGCCACAGTTGTATTTTGTAAACGTCTTGAGCTCCAGAGCTGCTTTTCCGTTGCTTGTTACTCTGATTATCAGCTTCAGTGAACTCTCTTGCTCTCCGCTCACTGCATGGTCTCATTAGGATTAGTACAAATCATGTTTATTCTCTTTAATCAAGTTTGTTAATAAATCTCTAAAGAGATGTCACTGCCGTCTAATGTTTTAGCACGTAAATTCTAGGCGACGGGGGGTCCCGTTCAACTGAGGAGCAAAATAAAGATTTGCTTTTGTATCTTTTCCTCTTTGAAGCCAAACAGTTGGACCCCCTTTGTCTGATTCCTACATTCATTGCAAGCATCCACGCTATTTTGAGCCCCTGAGCACATTTATAAGAGTGACTGTCATGTCTGGAACATTCTCATGTGGTTCTGCATGTAGTTTTATTTTATTTAGATCGTATTATGAAGCTTTTATTGTATTATAAGTTATTGTTATTAGAAATGAAAGCAATATGATCCCAAACTTTTACTGTTTACATCCTGACATCCTGGTCCTGATTTCTCATTCCTGCAGTTCTCCTACATCGATACTGACGGCCTCCCGGTGCCGGTGGTGCAGTTGACCTTCCTGAAGCTCCTGAGTGCCACAGGCAGACAGACATTCACTTACTTCTGCCAAAACTCAGCCGGCTGGTACGACTCCACCAGCGGTAGTCACCAGCATGCCCTGCGTTTCCGCGCAAGCAACGATGAGGAAATGACACAAGCCAAAGTGCCCTTCATCACACCTCTTCATGACGGCTGCCAGGTGAGACTGCCAGAACATGGGGCCCGCAAGACCTACCAGAGTGCTGTTGGAAGATCACTGAAAGGGACATGCTACTGTAGCAAACAGAGACTATTGAACTTCAGTCAGCATGTTCTCTGCAAAGTGATCGCTGGCACTTAATATGTAGGAACACTTCTTTAGTCCTAGGATGGCACATTAAGAAAACACTCCATAATATTTTACCTGCTGACTCCACATGGACTAGTTGGCTAAGTGGCAATACGAGATTCTGATCTGTTCAGATCTATTCTGATGACAATTTATTATCATGTTTGCTTTCAACATAACTAGTCTTGTATTTCTAGCAGGGAGAAGAAATATCACAGCAGATCTTTTACAGTATCTCACTGCGTCTTCTATAAACTCACTTTCCAGATCATTTATTAAGTAGAGGAGCTACAACTGAACTCACGACTGTATTTGTTCAAATTCCCACAACAAATTGGCTAAAGAGAGAGAGAGAGAGAGAGAGAGAGAGAGAGAGAGAAAGAGGGAGAGAGAGAGAGAGGGAAAGAGAGAGAGGGAGAGAGAGAGAGAGAAAGAGGGAGAGAGAGAGAGAGAAAGAGGGAGAGAGAGGCAGGGAAGGAAAGTTTAAACATATATTGTGCCTGAAACATTATATGTTTTAATATTATGTGTGTGTCCTTTACCGATTGGCTAGACAGAGAGACAGATCTGGGAAAGATGTGCAGCAGGTCAGGGCGATTAAAGATAGAAATGGAAACGTACTCACAGGTGAACAGAGCGTGTTGAGCAGATGGAAGGAATACTTTGAGGAGCTGATGAATGAAGAAAATGAGAGAGAGAGAAGACTGGATGATGTGAGAAGAGTTAACCAGGAAGTGCAGCAAATAAACAAGATGGAAGTAAGGGCAGCGATGAAGAGGATGAAGAATGGAAAGGCTGTTGGACCGGATGACATACCAGTGGAAGCATGGAGATGTTTAGGGGAGATGGCAGTTGAGTTTCTGACCAGATTGTTTAACACAATCTTGGCAAGTGAGAAGATGCCTGAGGAGTGGAGACGAAGTGTACTGGTACCGATCTTCAAGAATAAGGGTGATGCACAGAGCTGTAGTAACTATAGAGGGATAAAGTTGATCAGCCACACCATGAAGTTATGGGAAAGAGTAGTGGAAGCTCGGTTAAGAAAAGAGGTGAGGATCAGTGAACAGCAGTATGGTTTTATGCCGAGAAAGAGTACCACAGATGCAATGTTTGCTCTGAGGGTGTTGATGGAGAAGTACAGAGAAGGTCAGAAGGAGCTGCATTGTGCCTTTGTGGATTTGGAGAAAGCATATGACAGGGTGCCTAGAGAGGAGTTGTGGTTTTGTATGAGGAAGTCTGGTGTTACAGAGAAGTATGTGAGAGTAGTTCAGGATATGTATGAGGGCAGTGTAACAGTGGTGAGATCTGCAGTGGATAGTGACGGATGCATTTAAAGTAGAGGTTGGATTACATCAAGGATCAGCACTGAGCCCATTCTTGTTTGCAGTAGTAATGGACAGGTTGACGGACGAGGCTAGACAGGAGTCTCCGTGGACGATGATGTTTGCTGATGATATTGTGATCTGTAGTGAGAGTAGGGAGCAGCTTGAGGAGAACCTGGGGAGATGGAGATATGCTCTAGAGAGGAGAGGAATGAAAGTGAGTAGGGCAAAGACAGAATACATGAGTGTGAATGAAAGGGAGGAAAGTGGCGTGGTTAGGATGCAGGGAGTGGAGGTAACAAAGGTGGAGGAGTTTAAATACTTGGGATCAACAGTTCAGTGTAACGGCGAGTGTGGAAGAGAGGTGAAGAAGAGAGTGCAGGCTGGTTGGAATGGGTGGAGAAGAGTGGCTGGAGTGATTTGTGACAGACGCGTACCAGCTAGAGTAAAAGGGAAGGTTTACAGGACAGTAGTGAGACCAGCTATGTTGTATGGGTTGGAGACGGTGGCCCTGACGAAAAGGCAGGAGGCGGAGCTGGAGGTGTCAGAGTTAAAGATGCTGAGATTTTCATTGGGTGTGACGAGGATGGACAGGATTAGAAATGAGTATATTAGAGGGACAGCTCAGGTTAGACGTCTTGGAGACAAGGTTAGAGAAGCAAGGTTGCGTTGGTTTGGACATGTTCAGAGGAGAGACGAGGATTATATTGGAAGGAGGATGTTGAAGATGGAGCTGCCAGGAAAGAGGAGAAGAGGAAGACCAAAGAGGAGGTTTATGGATGTGGTGAGAGAGGACATGCAGGTGGTCGGTTTGAAGCAGGAAGATGCAAAATACAGGAAGAAATGGAGACAGTTGATCCGCTGTGGCGACCCCTAAACGGGAGCAGCCGAAAGAAAAAGAAGATTATATTATGTGTGTGTGTGTGTGTGTGTGTGTGTGTGTGTGTGTTCCAATGAAAATTTGCCATTTAAAGTTTGATCGGAGAGGTGATTATACATCATGTCTGTGTAGCCATTTACATCTGTATGGAAAAAATCCATCGGTCACAAAATGACCTCGTTCTGGTCATGTATTATATAAATATAAACACAGATACAATATACACACATACATACACACATACATATATATATACACACACACACACACACACACACACAAACACACACACACACACACACACAACTGTCCAAACTGTCTTCTCTTTGTCATATTGAGTAAATTAAATGAAAGAAATGGGAACAAATGTCTTAATGCTCCAGGCTACAAAATGCCTTAAGTTCTAGATAAAGGTGTTCCGACCACTTTAGTTCAGCAGTAAACTAATCATCTGATCACCCGATCATCTGATCATCTGCCCCAATTTCTTCACTGCTTCATGTCTTAAGTGAGACGCTTTGTTCTACTTGAAGGTTCAGACGTAGATTTACATTTACATTTACATCATTTAGCAGACGCTCTTCTCCAGAGCGAATTACAGGGACAGTCCCCCTGGAGCCACTCAGGGTTAAGGGTCTTGCTCAGGAACCCAGTGGTGGTAGTGCCAGAGGTGGGATTCGAACCTGGGACCTCTTGAGGTACATAAGCAAGTACCCTACCACTAGACCACCACCACCCCAGTAGATCATGGTGTGGACAAACTGCTCAGGTACAGAGACTGGACTGAAAATGAGAGACAACAACACTGTCCTTCAGGAAGATCTGGAGAACTGCTCCTCAACAGTGCATGAAAATAAAAGAAACTGTGCAACTGGAGGTGAAATGTGAAGAAATGACAGATGGCTCAGAGCTTTTGCACAGCACTGTATGCATAAATTTAACATCTAATGAGTCCGATTAGAACTGGAGGAAAAAATGAAACTTGCTGAAATTCTTTGTGTTGTCCTTCACAGACGCGCAAAGGCCATGAGAGGACAGTGCTTGAGATCAACTCCCCAAGATCAGAGCTGCTCCCTATCATGGACATCTCGGCAACAGACTTTGGGAACAGCAACCAGAAGTTTGGGTTTCACATCGGACCCGTCTGTTTCAACAGCTAACTGCACGCCACCGAGGGAGAATTAACGAGTCGAGTCGAGGCATCGGCTTGACCAGGAGCGATAATTCTAAGACTTGGCTGAAACATTTTAGCCAAATGTTTAGTGGTGAACGAAAAGCGTCCAGGATGCCCTCCTGGAGAAACCAAGCACATTTATCAAAGGGAAGCCATCCATGTAGACATTTAATTTGATTTTTTTCCTCCTCTGCTCGCCTACGGTATGAATTATGAGGCGTGACTGGCTAGAATTAATAAGCCCTCTTCACTTGAAACTGACATTGAAAGGCAGACGCATCATCTTCCGTTTGGGACCTGCCTGTCGTCTGGGTACAGACACCACTTAGCCCTCGCGGCGGAGGACGTTATTGTCTGTGGCATGGATCGCTTGTTTGTTGTATGTGCTATTAATGTGATTTTAAATTAATTTGCCACTTGAGGGATCAGCTTCAGCTTTGAAGAGTAAATATTTAAATACGTTTGTTGTTGTTCCTTTCCCTCACCTTGACTGGAGAGTTATACCTCAAAACAGATTTGCCAATGAAATACTGCCCAGATCTGGTTAACTGTTCATTAAGGCGCTTTCTGTCACTTGTCAGCCTTGCAGTGTTGCTCATCTTTAATCCTCCTAAGTAAGAGGTGTCGAACCCGGCCTGGGCAAACAGAACTCGTTAATATGGAAAGCGGCCACCTCGTTTAGGCTGTTTTAACAGGCTGGGTCGTTTGCTCGTCCTTCCGTTCGTCCTTATTTCCCACGGATTTGTTTACACGTTAGACTGACTGATGTCGGGTTTCAGGGCTGCACAATATAGACGTACTAGTGTCACTTTTTTATAGCCTTAATTGTAATATCTCTGTCCATTTCGGACATTTTCACATCGTCTCCGTATCGGCGCGGATGGAAAATAGCCTCGTCTCCAGTAACTCACTGGAATGGAAAGTGCCCCTTTCGATTTATGTCAATGTAGGACGTTTTTGAAGTCATTTTGACCCATTTATTTGCATTTCCATGTATGGCATTTAGCTGATGGAGCGACTTACGTTTCTGAACTACAGGGACAGTCGTCCTGGACCAACTCGGGGTTGAGGGTCTTGCATGAGGAACCCAATGGTGGTAGTGCTGGAGGTTGGATTCGAACCTGTGACCTCTTGGCCTGTAGGCGAGTATCCTACCACTAGACCACCACCACCCCAAATTTTTTTAATCGGGAATACTGAGAAGCAGCTGGAATCTTCAAACGATGTATGAAAAAAGAAAGAAGGAGAGAGAAAAATAGATATTTTGAATTAATTCAACACACACGCAGAAACGCTGCGATCGTTCAGGATGCTCACGGCACAAAAGGTTAAAATCCATTCTGGCTTTTAGTAGAGATAGTTTATAGCTTGATGCTCGCTCCGGCTTTTAAGCACCAGTTTCATCCCGAAATGCTTTCAGGACGCTCAGTCCCGATCGATTCCCAGGCTAATATCGCAATATTGGTTATCAAATGATACAATGTGCAGCTCTACTTTAACTGTGAGATCCATCAGTCGGTCCTGTTCGTATTTGAGACACAGTTGTCCTTCAGGACTCGATAACTACTCGCTCCAGCTTTACGGTGATGATCCAGCAATACTAATGTGTTTTTATTATAAGCCTTAGTGCAGGTCTTGATCCTGAACCTGCTTACTTTTACGATCAAATGCATTTGTGTCTTTTTTAGTCCTGAGTGTAAAATTATCACTGCTGTGGTGCTACAGATATTTTTTTGTATTTGTATGTTATTTCTGATCTTCTGTTTTGAGAGGTAAAGATGGAAGCTAGAGGAAGGGGAGGAGCTTGATGGTGCTCAACACTACAGACAGGGCAACAATTATTTAGAAGGGCTTGTCTGTGCCACATACACACTTAAGGAACAGTAGCAGTGTCTTATTAAATAGCCATTCAGTGCGATCAAGGTGCAATGATGCTTTTAAAGAACCACTCAGAAAATGTTCTTATGCTCCACCCCTTCTCCTCGGCCCATCCTGCCCTCTCTTATGTATAGTATCTGTGGTACTGATTTTATATACTGTACAGTTATTCCAAAATATGAGAAATAATAATCTGCATCCTGGATGAAAAAGTGTATGTGTAAAAAAAAACAAAAAAACACTGATGCTCAAATTAAAAAAGGACGAATCTTTAAAACGGCAGAATTGCACACGTGCTTGTGGTCAAATTGAAGGCGGTTGTGAGGATGGAGGGATCAGAGGTCCTGCGATGTCTTCTCTCAAGGCAACAGACAAGCGTGTCTCTTCATTAACTGCCATTTTGCCTCTCTCTCACTATGTCTCTCTCCTTGGGTCTCTTGCTCTCTCCCTTTGCCCCCCCCCCTCTTTCACTCCCTACGCTTGTAATCAACATCACTTCCCACCTCGCAGATGTAATCAACTCTGATTCACTCCCCAGTTCATTTATTTCAATTAACTTTTGTTTCCGTCCCCAGGAGAGCAACCAAGGAGACGGAGTCAGACATTACCGCCTTGTGTGTGTGTGTGTGCGTGTGTGTGTGTGTGTGTGTGTGTGTGTGTGTGTGTGTATTTGAATAATGAAATGGCTCTGTATTAGAAACTGAGCCAAGGAGAATTACCCATATCTGTGGAACAACATGATGAAATAGGGAAGGGAATTGGGTGCCCCTCCCCCTCTCCCATACCCACAACCCCCCCGCTCTGTCTGTTTCATGGCCTCTGCTTTTTACACTCGTCTGTTTCTTTATTTGAAGCAAACGCCTTATGTTCCTTCACTCGTTCGCCAATTTAAGGGAGGATGAGGGAGGATGCTCTCCCGCTCAACCTCTCATTAGTAAAATGACCAATAAAGTATTTCCCCTTGTTAACCTGCCTGACTGGTATCCACCCACCAACCTGATCGATGGAAATGTCGTGAGCGGATTCTGTCATGGAAACCACTGCACGGCCTCAGCAACGCTCATAGTTTATGCACACAGTTGGCCATGTTGTCCACAGATGCAAGTTAAAGCACTATCATGCGAACAAGAAGCCAAAAGTGAGTATGATCCAGATACGCCGTCGTCTCACGGGGCCAAAGGTCTCATAAAAGGAAGTGAAGTGGACATAGTTTCATGTTTCATTTCATTCTTAACTGCGCTGACAGATTTGGGTTTTGGAATGGGCCGCGAACCCATTTCATATTTTAGTTAAAGACTCCTTAAGCCTCCTCCCCCCACATTACTTCTCTGAGAAAAGCCAACTTGTCCCCTTTGGGAGGACACCTCGAGGTTAGCTTAGGAGACAGATGAAAAGCTTAAGCTCCTGCTTGGGAAAGGTCACTCTGCATGGCCACCGCCGAGTAGAGACGAGCTTGAGCGCTTTTGCACAGCGACCTGTTCAGGTGCACCTCCTGAAAGGCAGGTTTGCTGGGTGCTGTCCGCTGCGGTGGGTGCTGATTTAAGGTCAGAACGCTGCAGTCCAGTCTAACTGATGCAATCAGACCCCTGAGACGTGCATAGGATTTAGTCTGACCTGCGGTAGTTCATCCAGCCTGAGTCCTGTGGTTTACCTCAAACTTGGGCCATTCAATCCACCAATCTTCTGAATTCTGTTGCTTTTCTGTTTAAACCTGATTCTAATCAAGGAAGATTTTTGTACCGTCAACCAGACGATCAATAGAACCAACGAACAGCTAATCCTGCAGAAGAAGGACTAGAGTGACCGACAAGGTCAAATGAACAAAACAAATTTAATTTCCTTAAAACACACTGTGAAGATTAGACTGTAATGTTTACTTTAAGAACAATGCTCGTCTTTAGTCTCAGCTCGGAAAGAACCAAGCCAAAGCACAAAGACTCGCTTATGAGGTTATTAGAACGACTTCAGTATCATGATTCTTTTTTTTTTTTTAAATCCACCTCGTGTCTTTCCTTCTGCTGCGAGGTGGAGACACAGCGCAAAAACGTTCACAGGAAGTAAAAAATCTGTGCGACAGCAAAACTCACTCACTCGCTCACTCAACAAAACTCACTCGCTTTTTGAACACTTAAAAAAAACACCTTCAAAGCACGGTCAGGTACCAAAACCGAAAAATGCAAAACAGTCATCTTCCAGTGAAAAGTGAAAGTGACTATTTTTGTCATTGTGAAACAGCACAGCGCAATGCAACAAAATGACATCTCTGCATCTTACCCACACACGTGCAGCAGGGGGCGGATATTGAAAGCGGGAGCGGTGATGGGGACGGTACCTTGCTCAAGGGTACCTCAGGGCAACCTGCTGGTCTGGGATTCAAACCCATGACCTTCTACTCCTGAGGCCTAGCCCTAACCACTAGGCCACCGCTGCTCCAATCACAATCAGAGTTCTGATGTGTGTCACTGTTATTGTACGTGAACCTGAATAGTACTGAAATGATTCTATAAAAAGGAAACGATCAATCATGTCAGTAATGTTAAAACATCAATTAACATTCATTTGATATTTAAATAAATAGATGTTCCCTTTCTAATAAGAATAAATCATATTATTCGCAATTTTAATTTACAGATTACATTTTAAATAACGTGTAAACGAGTTTATTTTTGTTTTTGTTTTTTTTGCTGCAATTTCGTTTTGGCATTTTTCAGCACAAAAGCTGCCGTGCTGTTGGGAACGGCCCACCAACCAAATGACTTCTGCTCAGCGGGAGTCCTGGTCCGATTGAATAAATGGGCAGGACGGAGGGGCGCGCTGAGATTCAGTACTCACGGGGGAGATATGGCAGCTGAAACACACATTCATGATGTGGAGGATTTTTTACCTAGTTTAGATCAAAAAACAATATTAGGCTGCTTTGGGGCAAAGAACCTGTCTAAGAACTCTGCAAACACCTTCACGCTGGGAATGAAAAATAAAGCGTATAAATTAATATTCACCCTCACCAAGTCAGTGGTGAAAGTGAAGTGAAAGTGACTCTTTGTCATTGTGAAACACAACAAAATGCATCCTCTGCTTTTAGCCCATACACAGATGTGTAGCAATATCCAGTGCCCAGGGAGCAGTGATGGGAACAGTACCATGCTCAGTGGTACCTCAGGGGAACCTACTGGGTTCGGAAATCCAACTCACGAAATTCCAGTCCTGCGGCGTTGTCCCTAACTACTAGGCCACGACTGTATATAGTAGCTGAAGTGAAAGTGACACAACCTCTGCTTTTAACCCAAACACACTGCTCAACAGGGGGCAGCATCCAGGATCCAGCATCCAGGAAGCAATGATGGGGACGGTACCTTGCCAAGTCAGTGGTGAAAGTGAAGCGAAAGTGACTATTCGCCATTGTGAAACACGACAAAATGCCTCCTCTGCTTTTAACCCATACACAGTAGTGTAGCAGCCCTGCTCCAGCAATATCCAGTGCCTAGGGAGCAGTGATGGGGATGGTACCTTGCTCAAGGGTACCTCAGGGCATAAGCTTGCTCAAATTCATTTCTTGCACTATTTATGAATGAATTTACTATTTTTTCTCAAACAATCTGAAAGTCTGGGGCTGTTTGATATCTCATTTACAGCATCCCTAGACATCTGTCCGTCCATCTTCATCTAAAGCTGATGTTCGAGGCCTTGCCAACAAAAACACGTAACACCAGCAAGTGAATGAGTTTAAAGCGCAGTGTATCTAAACTTCATACATCATAATGTTATATGACTTTGCAAATAAAAGCGACATTGTGAAGGTAAAACCCATTTCAGAGCAGCCACTGTTCAGGAGGTCCCTCAGTTCAGCCTCGAGTTTTGTGATTCATCATTGAACTGATTGAACTGATTGAATTGATTTTTTAATGGCACTGCAATGCCTTGGACCCTCAAAGTCCCCACCAGAGGAAGTGAGGGCAGTTCATCGGGCTCGCTCTCCTCCATCAAGGACAACTGCAGCACAAGCTTCAAGCACAAGTCCACCAGAATTGTTGATGAACCCACTCACTCCATCTACTCTTCTCACTCCTGCCGTCTGGCTGAAGGTCCTGCAGCTTATGGACCATTTCCCAAAAGATGGACTTTCTTTCAGACTCTTCAACTGTTAGACAAGACGAGGCAGCTTTCATACACGACACGCTTTCCAAAGAGAAAACGCAAACATACAAAACATTTCTGAAAGATAAACGAGAGAAATCAGGACACCGCGAGAAGAATTCAAACAAGGACCTTGGACCTTTTCTGTGTTATGTGTAGTGTTGTGTAGTGTAGCATAGTGTAGTGTAGTGTTGTGTAGTGTACTGTAATGTTGTGTAGTGTACTGTAGTGATGTGTAGAGTAGTGTAGTGTAGTGTTGTGTAATGTAGTGTTGTGTAGTGTTGTGTGTTGTGTTGAATAGTGTTGTGTAGTGGAGTGTGTAGTGTTGTGAGTTGTGTTGTGTAGTGTAGTGTTGTGAGTTGTGTAGTGTTGTGTAGTGTAATGTTGTGTAGTGTAGTGCAGTGTACTGTAGTGTAGTGAAGTGTAGTGTAGTGATGCGTAGTGTGTACTGTAGTGTTGTGTACTGTAGTGTAGTGTACTGTAATGTTGTATAGTGTAGTGTTGTGTAGTGTAGTGTAGTGAAGTGTTGTGTAGTGTACTGTAGTGTTGTGTAGTGTAGTGTTCTGTAGTGTTGTGTAGTGTAGTGTACTGTAGTGCTGTGTAGTGAAGTGTAGTGTACTGTAGTGCTGTGTAGTGAAGTGTAGTGTTGTGTAGTGATGCGTAGTGTGTACTGTAGTGTTGTGTAGTGTAGTGTACTGTAATGTTGTTTAGTGTAGTGTTGTGTAGTGTAGTGTAGGGTTGTGTAGTGTTAAGTAGTGTAGTGTAGTGTAGTGTAGTGTAGTGTAGTGTTGTGCAGTGTAGTGTAGTGAAGTGTAGTGTAGTGCTGTGTAGTGATGCGTAGTGTGTGCTGTAGTGTTATGTAGTGTAGTGTAGTGTTGTGTAGTGATGCGTAGTGTGTACTGTAGTGTTATGTAGTGTAGTGTAGTGTTGTGTAGTGATGCATAGTGTGTACTGTAGTGTTATGTAGTGTAGTGTAGTGTTGTGTAGTGATGCGTAGTGTGTACTGTAGTGTACTGTAGTGTTATGTAGTGTTGTGTAGTGAAGTGTAGTGTAGTGTTGTGTAGTGATGCGTAGTGTGTACTGTAGTGTTGTGTAGTGTACTGTAGTGTAGTGTACTGTAGTGTAGTGTACTGTAGTGTTGTGTAGTGTAGTGCTGTGTAGTGTAGTGAAGTGTAGTGTAGGGATGCGTAGTGTGTATTGTAGTGTAGTGTTGTGTAGTGATGCGTAGTGTGTAGTTTTGTGTAGAGTGTAGTGTAGTGTAGTGTTATGAAGTGTATTGTTGTGTAGTCAAGTGTTGTGAAATGTAGCGTAGTGTTGGGAAATGTAGCGTAGTGTTGTGAAATGTAGTGTTGTGTTGTGTAGTGTTGCGTAGTGTGTAGTGTTGTGTAGTGTAGTGTTGTGAAGTGTATGTAATTATGGTATTTGTGTAATTAGCAGTATTAAGTGAGTGTGTGGAGTATTTGTGCTTAGTGTAGTGTTGTGAAGTGTATGTAGTATAGTGTTGTGTAGTGTAGTGTTGTGAAGTGTTGTGTAGTGTAGTGTTGTGAAGTGTATGTAGTGTAATGTTGTGTAGTGTAGTGTTGTGAAGTGTTGTGTAGTGTAGTGTTGTGAAGTGTATGTAGTGTAATGTTGTGTAGTGTAGTGTAGTGTAGTGTTGTGTAATGTAGTGTTGTGAGAGATTGTATGTAGTGTTATGTAGTGTTATATTTGTCTAGTGTGTAGTGTAATGAAGAGTGTTGTTTGGCTAGTATTGTGTGAGTGTGGTGAAGTGTGAGTGTAGTGTTGTCTTAGCTACTGTACTGTAGTGTTATGTAGTGTAGTGTAGTGTTGTGAAATGTACTGTAGTGTTGGGAAATGTAGCGTAGTGTTGTGAAATGTAGTGTTGTGTTGTGTAGTGTTGCGTAGTGTGTAGTGTTGTGTAGTGTAGTGTTGTGAAGTGTATGTAGTGTAGTGTTGTGTAGTGTAGTGTTGCGTAGTGTGTAGTGTTGTGTAGTGTAGTGTTGTGAAGTGTATGTAGTATAGTGTTGTGTAGTGTAGTGTTGTAAGTGTTGTGTAGTGTGAGTGTTGTGAAGTGTGTAGATATGTAATGTTGTATGAGTGTAGTGTTGCTTGAGTGTTGTGAGTGCAGTGTTGTGAAGTGTATGTAGTGTAATGTTGTGTAGTGTAGTGTAGTGTAGTGTTGTGTAGTGTAGTGTTGTGAAGTGTATGTAGTGTTATGTAGTGTTATGTTGTCTAGTGTGTAGTGTAGTGAAGTGTTGTTTAGTGTAGTGTTGTGTGAATTGTAGAGTGAAGTGTAGTGTAGTGTTGTGTAGCTACTGTACTGTAGTGTTGTGTAGTGTAGTGTAGTGTTGTGAAATGTACTGTAGTGTTGTGTAGTGTAGTGTTGTGTAGTGAAGTGTAGTGTACTGTAGTGTTGTGTAGTGCACTGTAGTGTACTGTAGTGTTGTATAGTGTAATGTAGTGAAGTGTAGTGTTGTGTAGTGATGCGTAGTGTGTACTGTAGTGTTGTGTAGTGTAGAGTAGTGTTGTGTAGTGTACTGTAGTGTTGTGTAGTGTTGTATAGTGTAGTGTAGTGTTGCGTAGTGTTGCGTAGTGTGTAGTTTTGTGTAGTGTGTAGTGTTATGTAGTGTACTGTAGTGCTGTGTAGTGTAGTGTAGTGTTGTATAGTGTTGTGTAGTGTAGCGTTGTAAAGTGTAGTGTTGTGTAGTGTTGTGTACTGTAGTGTTGTGAAATGTAGTCTAGTGTTGTGAAGTGTTGCGTAGTGTGTAGTGTTGTGTAGTGTATTGTAGTGTTGTGTAGTGTAGGGATGTGAAGTGTATGTAGTGTTGCGTAGTGTGTAGTGTTGTGTAGTGTGTTATGTAGTGTTATGTTGTGTAATGTTGTGTTGTGTAGTGAAGTGTTGTGTAGTGTAGTATTGTGAAGTGCAGTGTTGTGTAGTGTTGTGTAGTGTAGTGTTGTGAAATGTAGTGTAGTGTTGCGTAGTGTGTAGTGTTGTGTAGTGTAGTGAAGTGTAGTGTAGTGTAGTGTAATGTAGTGTTGTGTGTTATGTAGTTATGTTGTTTAGTGTTGTGTTGTGTAGTGTAGTGTCATGCAGTGTTGCGTGTTATGTAGTTATGTTGTTTAGTGTTGTGTTGTGTAGTGTTGTGTTTTATGTAGTGTTGTGTGTTAGTGAAGAGTGTTGTTTGGCTAGTATTGTGTGAGTGTGGTGAAGTGTGAGTGTAGTGTTGTCTTAGCTACTGTACTGTAGTGTTATGTAGTGTAGTGTAGTGTTGTGAAATGTACTGTAGTGTTGGGAAATGTAGCGTAGTGTTGTGAAATGTAGTGTTGTGTTGTGTAGTGTTGCGTAGTGTGTAGTGTTGTGTAGTGTAGTGTTGTGAAGTGTATGTAGTGTAGTGTTGTGTAGTGTAGTGTTGCGTAGTGTGTAGTGTTGTGTAGTGTAGTGTTGTGAAGTGTATGTAGTATAGTGTTGTGTAGTGTAGTGTTGTAAGTGTTGTGTAGTGTGAGTGTTGTGAAGTGTGTAGATATGTAATGTTGTATGAGTGTAGTGTTGCTTGAGTGTTGTGAGTGCAGTGTTGTGAAGTGTATGTAGTGTAATGTTGTGTAGTGTAGTGTAGTGTAGTGTTGTGTAGTGTAGTGTTGTGAAGTGTATGTAGTGTTATGTAGTGTTATGTTGTCTAGTGTGTAGTGTAGTGAAGTGTTGTTTAGTGTAGTGTTGTGTGAATTGTAGAGTGAAGTGTAGTGTAGTGTGTGTACTGTAGTGTTATGTAGTGTTGTGTAGTGTAGTGTAGTGTAGTGTTGTGTAGTGATGCGTAGTGTGTACTGTAGTGTTATGTAGTGTACTGTAGTGTTGTGTAGTGTTGTGTAGTGATGCGTAGTGTGTACTGTAGTGTACTGTAGGGTTATGTAGTGTAGTGTAGTGTTGTGTAGTGATGCGTAGTGTGTACTGTAGTGTACTGTAGTGTTATGTAGTGTTGTGTAGTGTAGTGTAGTGTAGTGTAGTGTAGTGATGCGTAGTGTGTACTGTAGTGTACTGTAGTGTTATGTAGTGTTGTGTAGTGTAGTGTAGTGTAGTGTAGTGTAGTGTAGTGTAGTGTGTACTGTAGTGTTGTGTAGTGTAGTGTAGTGTAGTGTTGTGTAGTGATGCGTAGTGTGTACTGTAGTGTTATGTAGTGTACTGTAGTGTTGTGTAGTGATGCGTAGTGTGTACTGTAGGGTTATGTAGTGTAGTGTAGTGTTGTTTAGTGATGCGTAGTGTGTACTGTTGTGTACTGTAGTGTTGTGTAGTGAAGTGTAGTGTAGTGTTGTGTAGTGAAGTGTAGTGTAGTGTTGTGTAGTGATGCGTAGTGTGTACTGTAGTGTACTGTAGTGTTATGTAGTGTTGTGTAGTGAAGTGTAGTGTAGTGTTGTGTAGTGATGCGTAGTGTGTACTGTAGTGTACTGTAGTGTACTGTAGTGTAGTGTACTGTAGTGTTGTGTAGTGTAGTGTAGTGTAGTGAAGTTTAGTGTAGTGTTGTGTAGTGTAGTGTGTAGTGTTGTGTAGTGTAGTGTAGTGTTGTGTAGTGTAGTGAAGTGTAGTGTAGTGAAGTGTAGTGTAGTGTTGTGTAGTGTAGTGTTGTGTAGTGTAGTGTAGTGTAGTGTTGTGTAGTGTTGTGTAGTGTAGTGTAGTGTTGAGTAGTGTAGTGTAGTCTAGTGTTGTGTAGTGTAGTGAAGTGTAGTGTAGTGTTGTGTAGTGTAGTGTAGTGTTGTGTAGTGTAGTGTTGTGTAGTGTAGCGTAGTGAAGTGTAGTGTAGTGTTGTGCAGTGTTGTGTAGTGTACTGTAGTGTTGTATAGTGTAGTGTAGTGTAGTGTTGTGTAGTGTAGTGTAGTGTAGTGTTGTGTAGTGATGCGTAGTGTGTACTGTAGTGTTGTGTAGTGAAGTGTAGTGTAGTGTTGTGTAGTGATGCGTAGTGTGTACTGTAGTGTTGTGTAGTGTACTGTAGTGTTGTGTAGTGTACTGTAGTGTAGTGTAATGCTGTGTAGTGTAGTGAAGTTTAGTGTAGTGTTGTGTAGTGTAGTGTGTAGTGTTGTGTAGTGTTGTGTAGTGTAGTGTAGTGTTGTGTAGTGTAGTGTCATGCAGTGTTGTGTGTTATGTAGTGTTATGTTGTGTGTTGTGTTGTGTTGTGTACTGTCATGTAGTGTTGTGTTTTATGTAGTGTTGTGTGTTATGAAGTGTTTTGTTGTGTAGTGTAGTGTCATGTAATATTGTGTAGTGTTGTGTAGTGTGTAGTGTTGTGTAATGTGTTATGTAGTGTTATGTTGTGTAATGTTGTGTAGTGAAGTGTTGTGTAGTGTAGTATTGTGAAGTGCAGTCTTGTGTAGTGTTGTGTAGTGTAGTGTTGTGAAATGTAGTGTAGTGTTGCGTAGTGTGTAGTGTTGTGTAGTGTAGTGTAGTGAAGTGTAGTGTGTAGTGTTGTGTAATGCAGTGTGTTGTGCAGTGTTGTGTAGTGCAGTATGTTGTGTTGTAGTGTGTTGTGTAGTGTAGTGTGTTGTGTGTAGTGTTGTGTAGTGTTATGTGTTGTGTGTTATGTTGTTAAGTGTTGTGTTGTGTAGTGTAGTGTCATGCAGTGTTGCGTGTTATGTAGTTATGTTGTTTAGTGTTGTGTTGTGTAGTGTTGTGTTTTATGTAGTGTTGTGTGTTAGGAAGTGTTTTGTTGTGTAGTGTAATGTCATGTAATATTGTGTAGTGTTGTGTTGTATGTAGTGTTATGTGTGTTGTGTTATGTAGTGTAGTGTCATCTAGTGTTGTGTGTTATGAAGTGTAATGCTGTGTAGTGTAGTTTTGTTTAGTGTTGTGTGTTACATAGTATTATGTTGTGTTGTGTTGTGTACTGTTGTGTGTTGTGTAGTGCAGTGTGTAGTATAGTGCGTTATGTTGTGTAGTGTTGTGTGTTGTGTGTTATGTTGTGTAGTGTTTTGTGTTGAATATTGTTGTGTAGTGCACTGTGTTGTGTGTTGTGTAGTGTTGTGAGTTGTGTTGTGTGGTGTTGTGTGTTATGTTGTGTAGTGTTGTGTGTTGTGTTGAATAGTGTTGTGTAGTGGAGTGTGTAGTGTTGTGAGTTGTGTTGTGTTGTGAGTTGTGTAGCATAGTGTGATGTGTTATGTGTTGTGTTGTGTGTTGTATTGTGTAGTGTTGTGTGTTATGTAGTGTTGTGTGTTGTGTAGTGTGTTGTGTTGTGTGTTGTGTAGTGTTGTGTGTTGTATTGTGTAGTGTTGTGTGTTATGTAGTGTTGTGTGTTGTGTTGTGTAGTGATGTGTGTTGTGTAATATAGTGCTGTGTGTTGTTAAGTGTAGTGTTGTGTGTTGTGTAGTGTTGTGTGTTGTGTTGTGTTGTGTTGTGTGTTGTGTAGTGTAGTGTTGTGTAGTGTAGTGTTGTGTAGTGTAGTGTTGTGTAGTGTTGTGTGTTGTGTAGTGTAGTGTTGTGTAGTGTTGTGTGGTGTAGTGTTGTGTGTTGTGTAGTGTAGTGTTGTGTAGTGTTGTGTGGTGTGTTGTGTAGTGATGTGTGTTGTGTAATATAGTGCTGTGTGTTGTTAAGTGTAGTGTTGTGTGTTGTGTAGTGTTGTGTGTTGTGTTGTGTTGTGTGTTGTGTAGTGTAGTGTTGTGTAGTGTTGTGTGGTGTGTTACATCTGGGGAGTTGTGTTCCTCCAGCACATTAGCGAATGGAAAGTGAAAGTGAAGAGAAGAGAGGGGTTACCCAGGTCTCCGTCTCTCACCAGCAGATCGGCGGGTTGGAGAATCACGGTCCTCCACGGTGTGAGAAGATCTTTAACAGGGACGCGTTCGCAGCACGTTAGAGGGGACAGCGGCATTCTCAGTGTCCACGACAGCAGCTTGGCACAAAAGTTTTCCAGGTTAGAAATTTCATAAAATAAAAAAATAAAAACCTCATGCGTCAATCACCGGCCTGTCACTGTAGCAGAATACAGAGCTGACAAATGAACCAGATATTCATTTAAAGTAAGAAAAAGAAAGTGTGGGAGGGACAGGATGAGTGAGTAAGAAAGCGAGAGCGAGAGCATCAGAGAGAGAGCGACAGAGAGAGAGAGAGAGAGAGAGAGAGAGAGAGAGCGACAGAGAGAGAGAGAGAGAGAGAGAGAGAAATATCTTCTGTGCATCTAAATGTGATCAGAAGAAACCCTCAGACTCTCCTCCAGAATCACAGCTCTTCAGTGGGGCCACGATCAATAATACAACCGGCTTCATTTTTGTTGAAGCAGAGTGAAGCTTTATATAGCGCACTATTCAGGCCAACAGAGTGAATTACTGACTGTCTCTTCCACCAAGATGTCCCACATCACCTCCATGACTTCAAGACTGTCCACTTTAAGACTTCTTTAAGAAATCTGAACTTTAATCGTGAAATCGTGAACACACTTAAGAGCACTACTGTGTTTAATAACCGTAGGTGCTCATTATAATCATGAATGGGAAAAATATTCCACCGTTTACGAGAAGGGTGTTCCTGTAAAGTATCTTTTTTTTTTTTTTTTTGCAAGTTATTGTGGGGCAGCGGTGACCTAGTGGTTAGGGAGTCGGCCACAGGATCGGAAGATTGTGGGTTCAAACCCCTTATCAGTAGGTTGCCCTGAGGTACCCTTGAGCAAGGTACCGTCCCCGTCACTGCTCCCCGGGCGCTTTCCTGCTGCACGGTGTTTGAGAGAGGTCCAATTAAGTTGTGGTTCACTGCGTGCTGCACTGTGACCTCGCAATGGCAAGAATAGTCACTTTCATAAGCAGGGGGAATACTGCATAATTTTAGGAAGTGCAGTGCATGCTGGGTATTGTAGTAGGAGAATGTTGTAGATATAAAAAAGATATAAACTCGCTCATTTTGTCAGATGAACAAAGGTTCGAGCGGAACGATGCACGACCGAACATTACAAAGAATAAAATCATCTGCTCAGAATGCACCTCTAAACTCACGGTTTCATTAATTTGATCACTTTCAGCTTCAGATCTTCATATTTCTGCTTACTTGCATACACAGCTCCGCACACTTCATTGAGATTCTTTGTTTGTTTTCTTGCGCTATAAAGGAGAATTATTACTTGTATTTCTTTACAATGGCACTTTCATCGTCAATAACAACTGCCTACCAGTGAAAACTCACCAGAGCTCACGGACTGCTTGTAAACGAGTTCATCGTTGGGGATCTTATCACAAGGTTATGAAACCATTCGTGGACACGGAGACAAATGAATTTCTGTGTCTAAAAAGAGAACAGCGCAAACAGGAGGACTGAGCAAAATGCGTGTCCCGAGCCTCATGTAGAGAGGCAGAGAGAGAAACAGGATTACTTTTCGGTTTCCACCCAACCTAAAGTCATTATCAATGAAACAAACATTGACTTAACCGTGGAAGAGAGAGGTGCTGCGGAAAAAAAGAAAAGGAAAACACTGGTGGACAGTCACATTATTATCTCTGGGACGAGCGGGCCCGGGACGAGCTGCCTGCCTTCTGAGTGAGCGTTGCTGTGATGCTCTGACTCAATTTAGTCCTCTGCACGAAGGGCACAGCGGGATAATCAGAGCGGCTCATAGTAAGCAGGATGAGTGAAAGCAGGCCGCACATTACTCAGGCCAATTTAACAAACGTGGACACGATGTGTTTCATATAAGCTTTTCACACTCGTGATTTGGCAGCAGGAGAGGGAACAAAATTACTGGAAACTATTATCGGGGGATCGTTCTTCCATGGGGCAAGAGAAGGATACGATGGAAGAAATCTGTGGGATGAATGTGACCTTAGTCTTTAACTTTGACCTTTGTTGTGAGGTGATGCATTAGCACCATGGGCAGTTACTCATTGATTACCAGCACTTCAGCACATTGGACAGCTCACCATGATGGCAGCAACGTCAAAAAGCAGGATCGATGAGGCAACTAAGCCATTTTCTGCTTTGAACTTTGCAGAGCTCGTCATAGCGTAGTGTGCTCAGAACCACAGACAGGTCCTTAGTGATCGCCGGTGCTTCAGTGCCTTGGAAATTCCTTTATAGAAACAATTGCAAAGCACAGGATCAATGTGGCCTTGGTTTTTGCTTTGAACTTCAAGTTCTATGTGAATCAAATTACTGTGGTGTTTCAGCACCACAAACAGCGCCTCGTTTGTTCCCAGCCCCTTAGAACCTGGACAGTACCCAAGACTGATATGCTATAGGCTGGTTTTCCAAACACTGGTCAAGCTGAAACCTAGAATTTGAGTATTTTTTAGGATGAATATTGAAAATTTAAACTTAGTCCAAGTCATCAGCTGAAGTCCAAAAGGTCCTGATAACAACTTATGTCCAATAATGTCCATAATGTCCAAAACGCCTCTTGTTATTACAGAAATGCCCTACATCATCAAGGGTAGAAACTCTTAACTGTCATAGATCACTCCTGCCACTCTTCTCCAATCATTCTATACTCTCCATTACTCTAAACAGTAGAGCCCAAGTATTTACACTCCTCTACTTTCAAGATCTCTACTCCATGCACCCTAACCATGCTGTTGTCCTTTCACACTCATGTAATCCATGTTTGTCCTACTCACATTCATTCCTCTCCTCTCTAGAGCAGTTCTCCATCTCTCCAGGAGCTCCTCAAACTGCTCCCTGCTCTCACTACAGATCACAAGATCATCAGCGAACATCATCGTCTAATCTCTTCCATCAACTTATCCACAACATTTGCAAATGAAATAAACTGATTTCAGTTCATGTAATCCTACTACTATTTTAAATGCATCCATCACTCCTACTGCAGATCTCACCACTGTCACAATGCCCTCATACATATCCTGTACCACTCTCACATACTTCTCTGACACTCCTGACTTCCTGACTTCCTCATACAAAACCACAGCTCCTCTCTAGGCAACCCTCACCAACACTTTAACAATTCATTGCGGAGGATGAAGCACCAAACAACAAGAAAAATGTATCAATCTTATCATTATCAATCTTATCTTTTTTTATACTGGGTGACTGCCTTGGAATGATAAAATGTTGTGGTGGCCACACAGACAGCTTCAATATCAATGTGAAGGATAAGCACCACGGAAAGCGGAAAAGTACTGTCAACGAAGCTTTTCTTTTTCTTTTTCCTCTTTTTTTTTGAGGTCTTCTCATGATCAAAAATAAATGAAGCACGAAAGGAGGAAGTTGCAGCTTTCGTCTTAGCACTCCTGCACTCTCCCCCAGCTGTCATGGACCGTCTAGGTTTGACACACATATACTTCAGTCACACTTTCTTCATTCTATAATTAATAGATAATAAGGCTTCTATAACCTCTCTGCAGAAAAGCAGAAATGTCTTCTGTGATATGTGACATACCATAAGATTTTTTTTAATGGTTCTTGCATAGCAAGCATACTAGAAGGAGAACACAAACAGCGGATTCTGTAACGTATGTAACAAATGTGTATTATATTGTATTTAGTGAGCAATGCTGGGAGACTGAGGGCTATTATCAGTGAGCAAGCCCATATATGTTCTCTCAGACATGGATGGCTATGATATTGCCAGGGATCGGAAACCTGATGATAGTGGGCACTAAAATTAGAGAACCTGGTGCAGCTTATTGTAAAATAAGTTTTTTTATACATAGCATTTTTATCACCAGCCATTCCTGCTCTGTTCAAGGTAATGTAGCCTAGTTAATGACATTTGAGGAAAAATATATCTACTTAGGCACAATGTCCTAGATTGGTTAGCAGGCTGCTAATTTAATGTTGATCAGTGTTGACACAGCTTGGTGGCAGTAAATACTTTGGAGGTAGAGAAGGATGTAATCTGAAAAACAGCACGACGAGTAAATAAAGTATGGGTGGTGGTGGTCTAGTGGTAGGGTACATGCCTACGGACCTATGGATTCAGAGGTCTCCGGTTCGAATCCCACCTCTAGCACTACCACCACTGGGTCCTTGAGAAAGACCCTGAACCCTGAGTTGCTCCAGGGGGACTGTCCCTGTAATTAGGACCTGTAAGTCACTCTGGATAAGAGTGTCTGCTAAATGCCGCAAATGTGAAGTCACTGAATTCTAGTAAAGTTACACGTCTGTAAATCCAAGCCACAATAAGTCTGCTTTATATTTTCAGCACTTTTTACAATAGTCACAAATCGACATCCAGGGCCCTGGTGAACAAGACCAAGGCAATAGAGGCAAGGAAAAACTGCCCTAAATAAATAAATAAATAAGCCAAATTGCTTGGGCACCGCGACAATTTTGGATGACATTTCCGAAGAAGCCCGCGCCGTGGGATTGCCGTAGCGCATTGTGTTGGACTGCGGGATCACTGGAGGATGCATTTGATTAGAGCGATAATTAAGATGGCGCTCTTTACGAATGTGTGTAAAAATTGAGAAGGCCTTCATGTCAGGGATGTGCACGTGATGGCTTAATACACTTCGCTAGTTATTGAGACGTAACCACAGATGATTTACTTCCAAATGAAATCTAACGTGGCAGCTTTTTGAAAGAGACCTGCTCCTTATTTCTGAGGACACATTAAACGGGTAGAGCCCTGGCAGCGATGAAGTGAAAGCTGCTCTGATCTTGATCGGGAAGGCTTTTAAAATGCCCATATTTTTCTTTGATTTTCATTTACATGCACAAGGTCTTGTAATCACAGGGATTTGCACTGAATGACTGTAGAGCCAGACGGATGGAGCGGATTTGTTACAACAGCCTGAATTTTGCTAGAATTAAAAACCATTGATCAACAAGTTTTATACAAGGAAACCATTCTAATCGGATGAACTGATCCAAATGTTGGAACAAAACCTTGTATCTTCATTGTTGTGATCTTGCAGTTTAGACTTGATTTCAAACTCCTGAAGTGGTTGAAGATAATTACATTTTAACATCTGAAGAACGGCTCAATAGAAGAAAAGTCATTGACAAAAATCTTAACATTAAATTGAAATAGTTTTCTGCTTACAGTAGATTTAGTCTTTGACGTCTGCTCTTAAAGTGAAAGTGACTATTTGCCATTGTGAAACACAGCCAAATGTATTCTCTGCTTTTTACCCTCACACCATGCAGCGGGGGCAGCGCCCGAGGAGCAGTGACAGGGACGGTACCTTACTCAAGGCAACCTACTGGTCAAGCCCACAGTCTCCTGATACTGGGGCCCATTCCTTAAGCATTAGGCCACTGCTGCTCTAGAAAAACATCAGTGGTCACCTTTGTCTTTTCTGTCAACACATTCCCAATTTTTCTTTTCTGAAAGCAGATCCAACTCTTTCATTTAGCTGCACAGGCTGATGTGTCAAAGGCAAGAGGTAAGTGCTCATCTACACTGGGTTTTAATTCAACGACCATCATAAATATGGAAACATCTAACCCAAGATCAAGACACGATAATTCATACTATGCACTAAATCACATTGTCAGGTCTGCACAACTTTAATGAAGATCTAGATGTGGTCTGAGGGAAGCTTCGGGTTTTATTTTAATCAAAATAATTTACGTTTTTAATGCCAAGAAAGCAAAATGTGGACCTCAAACATGTCTAGGTTGCTCAGATCACATCTGGGGTAAGTCTAAAACAGATATTTTTGTTACTTTGCTCCTTCACCCCTGTATTTCCTGGTGTAACAAGCTTATTACTCAGTGATTACATCGACAACAAAGCAAGCAACTTATTGATAGTTTATAGAAGGTTTCACTGAAAGTCTGGCCCCACAGTTCCTGGCCATTAACAGGAGTTCATCTGATGCAAGAGTGTGCAAGATGTAGACAAGCAACCTAAGCCCAGCTATGGCGTCTCTTTCAACTGAATGCATTTTTATTTTAAGGGGGTAAACAGGCTCCCTTCTCGTGAAGTGACTTTACTGTGGTTGTGGTGTAGTTACGTTAAATGCTGGTGCCCGTCTGCGTCTGTGCACTTGTTAAAGTAACTGAATAATCAAGTCCATAGCAGTGACTACTTTTTTCCATCCACACCATTCAACTCCTGCACTGCCTTTCTAATTTACCTCCCTCTCCTGTCAGTCAACGAAGGGGTTTCATGTGGGGTTACTTGCATCTCCCCCCCTTGTGGACATCAGAAAGCTTTTCCGAGTAAACTCCCAAGAGCCCGGCTGTCTAATAAGATGAAAGCCGAGCTCTCCTGAGAGGAATGCCTGATGCTTCTGCATTTTATCAGTCTGCATCACGCCTTCACTCTTTAGTGCACTCTTCTTGTCTCTGTATGTTTATAGCAGGTTCTGAAGTTGGGATGTGAAGCTCTACACCGTTGTCATGTTAACCCTTTTGACTCGGTGGTTTCAGAGTTTATTGGTGACATGTCAAGATTTTTTCGAAAAGCTTCATCCATTATTAATATTTTGTAACATAGGGAGTGGTCTAGTGGTTAGAGACTAGACCTCAGGAACGGAAGGTCATGTGTTTGAATCCCAGACCATTAGGTTGGCCTGAGGAACCCTTGAGCAGGGTAACATACCCGTCAATGCTCCCCAGGCACGAGCTGTCCCCTGCTGCACGGTGTGTGTGGGTTAAAAGCAGTTTGCATTTAATTATGTTTCACCGTATATTATATTTTATATTATATTATATTATAGTATATTATATTCTGTAGGGGCTTTAAAGGGCCTACAGCTGCTGCACACTGCAGGGAGGAAGGAGTTTAAGACTCCTTCCACAATGGCCTCTGTGTTCTTCACTAATTCATGGCCATCCCAACACAACTCACTCTCTTATTCAGTGCGAAGTGCAAACAGAGAGACTGAGGCAGCCAGAGGAAGATTCTCAGCTCCTCTCAGTCTCAGCTGCGGTGTCCGTGACGAGTGCCGATCGATGGAGAAGGAAAGGCATCCGCTGCATAATTACACCCCGGTCTTATCTCTAATAAAGCATTTGGTGAGGCCTCGGAGGAAACACACCGCAGCATCGGCTGCCAATAATCATCCCACTGATCACACACCGGCCTATTTAAAGCTACCGGCTGACGGCAGATTAGTCTGTCGCTCTTTGGCAGGACCTTTTCCGACTTCTTGTTTTTTGTGCTCTCTGTATGCCATGGCCGCAAAGACACAGCAGTTCAGAAAAACAAGCTTTTCTCAGCTGGATTCCAGTCACATAGAGAAGCGCATTCGAGAGGGGTCACTATGAATAGACCTGGCTGTCAAATAATACACGTATGAACGTCAGCGGAATAATTGAGGAAGGTGTTTTAGATGTAAAAGATGGCGAGGGATGAAGTGGAATTGAATCTGCGTGAAAATGAAGCGAGGGGTGGCTCTCCAGAGACGGATTCACAAAAGCTCATCTATGTTTGAAGAAAATAGAGGATAATTAGAGTGGTCAGCGCTTTCAACACTCCCTCTCTCTCCCTCTCTCTCACTCTCTCACACAACGGATTGTATTCTCTGCACACTCTCTGACAGACAAAAATCAGTTGGCGTTTTGAAGCGCCATGAGCGCCTTTCGCAGCCTGTGTGGACTGAATATGTATCACCAGAGAACAATGCCAGGGTGACTGAGGCGAATCACTCTGTCCGTCAGAGAGTCTTAAAGAGCACAGACTGCAACCAGCTTGGCTTCAATCCAAATACAGTCTGTATTTACTTCACTCGGACCATCGTTCTTCACCTAAAATGGAAGAGGAAGAGAGAAAGAAGAGAGAGAGAGAGAGAGAGAGAGAGAGAGAGAGAGAGAGAGAGAGAGAGAGAAAGAGAGAGAGAGAGAAAGAGTTTAAGCACCGTGTAAGGGGGAATGAAAGAATGAGAGGAAAATGGAGCGATGGTGAGAGACAGAGAGAGAGAGAGAAAAATGAGTGAGATTGCGAGAAAGTGTGGGGATGATGAGCAAATGAGAGACAAAAAGAGGGAGAGAGAGAAAGTGGGTAGGAAAGACTTAGAAAGAGGGGGAAAAAGAGTGAGAAGAAAAGCGGGTTGAGAGATCCAGCAGGAGACTGAAAGAGAAAGACAGTGAGATAGACGGACAATGGCAGAGGGAGTGAAAGAAAGAAAAAGAGATACAGGGTTTGAAGAAAGAGCTGAAAGAGAAAAGAGTGAGGGAGAAAGAGAAAGAGAGGGAGGGAGAGAGACGGGCAGAGTGAAGAAGACTGACAGTAGCAGAGGGAGTGAGTGAAAGAAAAAGAGATAAAGGGTTTGAAGAAGAGAGAGTGAAAAAGAGAAAAGAGTGAGGGAGAAAGAGAAAGAGAGGGAGAGAGAGGGGCAGAGAAGAAAGAGAGAGAAATAAGGAGACTGAGAGAGTGAAAAGGAGAGAAAGAGAAAGAGAAAGAGAAAGAGAAAGAGAAAGAGAAAGGGAGAGACAAAGAATTCTCCCTCTCCAATCATCTATTGATCCGTCCGCCTGTCCCCACCAGCCTGGCCACATGACAGCAACCGGTCTCCATGACAACAGCCTTTCAGATGTGTGTTCTTGTGCGTTTGCACTCATGTTTATGCTAAACTTTATTTCAGCATCCTCCCCTCCAGAGAGAAAGTGTGGCATTTGTTCGACAAGCAACCCTCGTTCTTTTTTACGGCTGCTTCTTATTCAAACCCGCTCAAAGCCGAGGCGTTAACCCCTTCTTTACTTTTTCACCCCACCTCAGCTGACGAAGGGACACTGCAAAGGTGCTCAGACAGAGGTGCTGCCACTGATGCTATCAGCCAATAGTATTTTAATCTGGTGAAAAATGTAACCAACTACTGTAGTTACCCCAAAACACTGAAACAACCTACTCAAATGTAAGATTACGCCTAACTTTAAAAGTAAACATGAGCTCTGAGCAAGAGTGTACTCGGGACTAACCCTCTTGTGTTCTGTTCTATTTTCTTTTCACCTTGTAGGTGCAAAGAAACTAGTTTATGCTTGTCAAACTGAAAGCACACAGCACAGCACACAGTGAACCTCAACACCATTCCTTCTCTCCATCCCATACCCATACACAACATGAGGGGAGCAGTGATGGGGACAGTACCTTGGGAAACCGACTGGTCTGGGATTCCAACCCACAGTCTTCTGATCCTGGGGCCTAGTTCCTGATTAGGGGTCGTGGAGTGAACAACAACACTGTTGCAGCTGAGCTGCAGGCCCAGGTTTATAGCATGGAGTAGATTTGTACATGCCAAAATCAAAGAACGAGAGGAAGCTGCAGAGCTGCACAGCCACAGCATCCATCCTGTACACAGCCCTCCCTCTCCCCCATAACTCTCTCAGCTGTCCACCTCTTACACACACACCCACAGTAATCAGCGGCGTGACAGCGGATGACTGTGGACATCGCTCATGCTTTGTTTGGTGATAGAGACACAGCAGGAGTGTAAATAAAGCCAATGCGTTCTCTGCAAACTCTCTCTCTCTCTCTCTTATCTCTTTCATCCTCTCTGTCTCTCTCTCTATTTGCGTCGCTCGCTCTGTCTTTATCTCTTGCTCCTTTTCTCCTCTCTCCATGATTTCTCCTCCGTCTCCCACACTTCAAATCCCTCTGTATTGATTGACTGGGAGAGTACAGGGCAGAAAGATAAATAAGAAGTCAGTGGCCATGAGCGCTTCTTTCACTCATACGGACGTGGAGAGAGATGGAGAGTTATCTGCCAGCTCTATCTCTCCCTGTGTCTCCATAGCAAAGAGCTTTATTCCTAATAGACTGAGTTGTCCTGATGATGTGGGGTCAGTGGCCTTCAGAGCCAAAGCCTGAACCCAAAGCAGTAAAAGTTCTCTCAGTCCAGACAACTTCAATGAACAATCCTTTCGCCTATTATAGCTGGATGAAGTCCTAAAACAACAAAAAGACCATATTGTAGTGATAGGTTAGAAACTGTGGCCCATCTACTGATGCCGTTTGTGAGGCCTTCTAGTTATTCTGCAGCTACTACACTCACGCCCAGTCCGTTTCTGATTTGTTGCCAGACTCCACCCAAGCCAACATGGGGTTTCTGGTGGCTAACAACTATGTTAACAACAATAGCTGGTCACATCATGGAAAAATGGATCCCAGAAGACATTAAGTGTTGGGTTTATCATCATAGATTTTTTTTCAAAGTCTCCAAAAATGACAGCGCAGTTCGAGAGTGAATGTGAAAAGCCTCATAGGAAAAGTACATCGCCACCCTTCTGGGCCAGGAAACCTTCTCGAAACGTTTAGTTTGGGTCGTGTTCCTCACTTCTACTTCTCATATTTCTCACTGAAAGGAATGCTCAGTTTATATAAACACTGAGTGTCCAAAAGTGTCCAGACGCAGCTTCTAATTAGTGAGATTTATTTCAAGGGACTCCTATTGCTGACGCAGGTTTTCAGCTGTACTTGCATAGCTTGTACAATCTCCATAGAAACACATTGGAAACATGACGGGATGATCTGGGATCAGAAAGAAGATCAGACACTTTAAGGATCTGAAGGGAAATTGCTTATGTTACAACTGCACAAATTGACCGACAGCACCACCAGTGGAGACAAAAAATAAAATAAAATAAAATAAAATTAGAGTAAATGCAATTACATAGGATAAAAATAAATATGTATGCCAAATTTGCTACAATACTTAATCTGTATTATAAAACTCCTGTATACAGTACAGTACTATTAATATGTGTTTATATGCAATAAATATATGCATTATATAAACTGTCACTACATGCAAACACGCAGGAGAACAGACATAAGAAAATGCATGTGATAATATTGCTTACAGGGAAAAGATATTGCACAGCTGAGAAGAAAAATGTAAATATATATATATAAATGCAGCAGCAGACAAGTAATTCCACATACCTGAGTGATATAAACTGATGTACCGAGAGACAGTAAGAGAGAGAACAGCTTATTGTTTCGGTGAGTGACGGGTGGAGGAGTTCTAGTCTGATGGCTGTAAAAAGGAAGGATTTTCTGTGGTGTTCAGTCACACATGAGCCTAAAGCCACCATGCCTGATGCCACATTTCAGATGGAGGGCTATGCACACAGTATAAAGCCCACCAGCTTTGGGCTGTGGAGCAGTGGGACTGTCTCCTCTGGAATGATGGACCAGGATGGGATACATCCTCACATAACATTGCAAACATTTCTGTCCTGGTGCAGCCAATGTGCATATCAACATTCAAATCTGGATGAATCCTAGATGCTCAATAGGCCTCGGTATTCTTCTTTTTCTTTCAGATGCTCCCGTTAAGGGGTCTCCATGGTGAATCATCCATTTCCATTTCTTTCAGCCCTCTGCATCTTCCTCCTTCAAATTCACCACCTGCATGTCCTCTCTCACCACGTCCATAAACCTCCTGTTTGGTCTTCCTCTTCTCCTCTTTCCTGGCAGCTCCATCTTCAACATCCTCCTTCCAATATAATCCTCGTCTCTCCTCTGGACATGTCCAAACCAACGCAACCTTGCTTCTCTAACTTTGTCTCCAAACCGTCCAGCCTGAGCTGTCCCTCTAATATACTAATTTCTAATCCTGTCCATCCTCGTCACACCCAATGAAAATCTCAGCATCTTTAACTCTGACACCTCCAGCTCCGCCTCCTGTCTTTTCATCAGTGCCAACGTCTCCAACCCGTAGAACATAGCTGGTCTCACTACTGTCCTGTAAACCTTCCCTTTTACTCCCGCTGGTAAACAGGCCTCTCTGCATGTAATCCTCAAATCTGGGACTTTTCTCTCGGCTCCAAACGTGGGTCTGATCTGCAGTCAGACACTCGCGCCCGACGCCATAAGTAAGGTAAATAGGGTCTGATAGCTCTCAGCACATGGCAGGCAGTCAAGCGATGCTCCCTCCTACTCTCTTTCTTTCTCTCTTCTTCTCACTCTCTCACGGGCTCAGATTCTCAAAGCTATATCTGTATCTGGAACAACAAAGCGGAAAAGCAATTTGCTTTGTCACACAAATACATGCTTGACTACGCTGAATAATTGCACTGCAGCGAAAAGAAAGAAGGCACGTTCCTTTTATCTAATGAAGGCCTGGGGGGAGGGGGGTGGCGGCATTCATAGAAACATGAGTGTCGCGTCTGGAAGAATAGGTGTGTAGGAGTGGAAAACAGCATCCATGCATGGTTGGGGCATGATCTGAACTGAATCAAATAAAACATTAAAAAGGATTATAATCTGATTAGGAAAACGTCCAATAACAGACTCGCTATCTTTACCGCTTATTCTGAGATGCGTTGCAGGTGTATCTGGAGCAGATCCCGGCTGTTAAAGGGCAAAAGGATAAAGAAACACCATGGACGGGTAACTGATCCATCGCAGGGCAGACATGCAGACACACGCACCCAATCCCACCCGACGTCTTTGGAGCTCCTGGAGGAAACACACAAAGACACGGAGAGAACATGCAAACTCCACACAGAAAAGACCTGGGCCGTCCCACCTGGGAATCGAACCCAGGATCTTCTTGCCATGAGGCATTTGAACAACTTATTAAGTAAATATAGCTCTGCATTGCTAAACAAACCTAATCAAGAGATTATCAGATGCATCTCTAGACACTCTAGATTTCGCATTTGGCCAGACACAATGTTGGCATCCCAACTATGGATGTAAAGTGTCCAAAAGCGTCCACACAAACACACGCTAGAGCTGCAACATTTGCCAGATAGTGAACAGTGAATCGTAAAAGTGAAGCTTATATTTTTCATCCTTCATCTTGATAAAATGGCAACAGCATGGAAAACGCCAGGGGCTCTAGTGTGCTGTGTCAGTGAGCGCATGTGTGATGTGTGTGTGGAAGTGAGAGATGGGGAAGATAGGAGTGAAGCAAATGTAAGTGTCCCAGGCCTGATAACATCCTCTCATGGTTGCACGAAACAGGGTGTGGGGGTGGGGAGGGTTAGAGGGAGAGAGAGTGAGAGAGAGAGAGAGAGAGAGAGATAGAAAACGAAATGTCATAAATATATGCACCCTCCCCATGACTCTAACGAGTTTTCTAGTGGTGGCTGAGATTGGAGAATGCAGATTAGAAATTCTCTACAGATCCTCCAGAGTCCTAGGTGCTCTCTTTTGGAGTGTACTCTTCAGCTCATTCCTCACTGAAAGCTTCTGGTTTTTAATTGCAGTTTTGAAGACTTGCTGATCTCCAGGTTTAAAAAAAGGCCTCTCTAACCACCCCCCTCACTGCATGTGGGGATGAAGTATCTGTATTCTCGTCTAAACAGGTTAACTTCAGCTGCCCTGTGTAAAACCTGTCATTGTGTCTTGGCACGCGGCTATTTTTCATTTATAGGTTTGCGCATGTTTGTCTGTATCAATGTCCTCTCTAATTTTCCAAACCCATAGTTGAACGGCTGTGGAAATTTGCCATCGGTGTCACCTCCCATTTATACCTCGGTGAAAGAGCAAGTCAAGGACTGCTGCTTTAAACTTCAAACACTTAAAAAAACAAAACTTAAGTGGTTGCTGATTTTTTCCTGCAACCGGTGGTCGTGTTTAGGGACTAAGCCCAAGGATCAGAAGGTCATGGGGTTGAATCCCAGACCAGTAGGCTGTCCTGATGTACCTTTGAGCAAGGTACCGTCCCCATCACTGCTCCTTGGGCTCTGCCCCCTGCTGCACGGTGTGCGTGGGTTAAAAGCAGAGGTTGCATGCTTCACTGTGTGCTGTGCTGCGCTGTGCTTCACAAAGACAAGTAGTCACTTTCACTTCCCAAATTCCCAATGAACTTCTCCTAAATCTGTGACATGGGCCTGCAGTGTTCAGCAAACCAGCACAATACTGAACATGCACGTGCTGGATTTTTTATAAAACTGCAAAGAAATGTTGCAATTTTATCCGTTTAGATTCAGCTAATTCACCTCAAAGACATTTTTCATGACCTTTTGTTATGATTTTTTGGTCAAGATTTGAATAATTCTGTATGTTACTGTGTATATATGTAGGTACTGTGTGTTGACAAGAGATTAGACGAGCGAGATTGCAAAAAGCAGAAAGAGGGAATCATAGTATGGTGTGTGTGAAGATGTGAAGATATTTGTTTCTCTCTCTCTCTCTCTCTCTCTCTCTCTCTCTCTCTCTCTCTCTCTCCCTCTCTCTGTCGCTCTCCGTCTCTCTGTGCGTGTGTCAGCCAGCAGGGGAAGAGTGTCATAATGACTCTTTAATTACCACAGCTTTATCTCTGGGGTAAAAGAGAAGCAGGAAAAGCACAGAGCGTCGTGGTGTGTGTGTGTGTTTTTCCTGTGTGTTTAGAAGCAGGTTTTTTGCGGACTGTGCCGATGGCTCTAAAGTGATTGTTCCGCAGCAGAGCCGTAATTAAGCCGTCAGTGACAGTTTGGAGTATTTAACTTCATAATGAGGCAGAATGTCTGCAGTTCAGTGCTCTGCAGCTAAGCTCCTGTAATCGTCCCTATCTGCTTAATTATGTAAAACCATTCTTTTATCCCACGGCCCCCTCTTCTCTCTGGCGCTACCGCCACACCGCCAGATGCTTAAAACTCAATGCTCTCACACCAGTTTTTTTAGGCCAAACCTCAACCTTTATGGCGAGCTGTCCATAAACAGGCGTAGGAGACACGATGGGAAGCTGAAAACCTAACCACGTCACTCCATCCGCTCTCCTAGGATGAGTGAATGTCTTACTAAAGCTGTGTTTAAGGTTTATCCGGAACAGCTCAGGCTATTGTCAGTTTCTCTGAGGCTCTGTTATTCATGAGCGATCAGGCAGAGCCTGTCAAAGTTGGGATGAAGCAAAGAACATTTCAGAACATGCACAAGTACGGTTGCTGTTGAGTAATGCTTAGAGAAGGGTTCAATCCCCAGGACCGGCAGGAAAAATGTGTCCAGCATTGTCCCACACTCATGACTTAACCCCATAACTTCTGCCTCATAGGAGCAGGAATTGCAGGTCCTGCATGTGTGTTCACTACTGACGGGTTAAACGCAGTGGGCAAAATCACTGCTCAGTTGAGTTTTTGCATGTGCAAGTGCAGGAATTTCACTTCACTGCAGAAATGAACTCTTTAAAAATGAACTCAAATGAAAGGGACTAGTCATTGTGAAACACAAAATGAAATGAAATTCAACCTCCGCACTTTAACCATACGCGCTGTTCAGCAGGGGGCAGCTATATGAAGCACCCAGGGGGCAGTGATAGGGACGGTATCTTGCTCAAGGGTACCTCCGGGAAACTTGGTCTGGGATGTGAACCCATGACCGACTGATCCTAAGCCTTGTCTCTAACCACTAGACCACCGCCGCCCTGAACGTCTTCCAGATTTTCACCTCACTTGTTCAATTCCAGCTTCTAGGTAGGACACCCCAATCAGGCGTCAAAAGCTGGTAGGGTGAAAGCTAACATGTGCTTCTTCTGAGTCACTAACATCACTAACGCTGGACAGCAAAAGGTGCTTAGAAAACACTAACGGCCATTTCTGTTCCGTCAGCGAACAGTCACTCGCATTGCTTAACATCACTCTGAGTGATGAGGAGGAGGATGGGCCGTTCCAATTACTCAAAGAAATCAATTAGGACTTCTAGACACATATAGCTTTAGCATGGCTGGGGATCTAACTCACAGTCTTCATGTGAAAGCACTAAAACAGGTCATCTTTAAATCGGCCTGCTAACTTGTATGAACTAAGCACAAATGAGCTTCTTACATGGATCAGGTTTCTAAGCAAACGCTGCAATACCTGCTAAAGCCTGAAGATACTGATAAATCAATAGGAGGAGCCAGTTCTTAAGCTGAGCTCTATTGATCGACAACCCAGCTTATAATTGGTATCATACTGGACTGGAGTTTTACATACAAAGCCGTGCTCACAGAGATCGCTAGAGCTGATATAAGTGGGACATAAAAAAAAAAAATCTCTCACATGCAATAAAAGGGCATCAATCAGCGTATATTTAAGATTTCTCTTTTATTTCGCCTGACAGATCACTGTAAACACGCCTTGCTACTTATAAATGATCAAATGCCTTTGATATGCAAAGAAATCTTTGACAAAAGGAGAGTGATGTTTTGCAGTTTTGGCAGCAGGTAAGAAGATGAAGCTAAACCTTACAGGAGCTTGAACTTGAGCTTATCAGCTGCTGAGCAGCCTGAGTTATGCTTGAGGGATGGAGTGCTATCAAAGCAATCTAGGAGTGAGAGAGAACCCATTCGCTCCAGGTTTCCAAAGCTGCTCCTCGCAAGCAAATCTCGCCACTGTTAGTGATACAGCCAGTGTCTCCGCAGTAGTCAATGAAATGATCCAATCAGATGTCACCACGGGGGGTGGGGGGGTTGGGGGCATTCATTGCTTTGGCATTTTTCTTGCACAGTTGGCAACAAAATATATCTTTATACTAAACGCACTTGATGTTTGTGCACACTCCCACTTCAGCCCGACCATCCATTCACCCACCCATCCTGGGAGATGACGTGTTATTGACTGTCTTTTTTCTTGGACCCCCCAATGAGCCAGCCTACAAGCTGATGAGTCAGCTTCTCTGACTGAGTGATTGACTCATGACCACTGAACATAGACAGTGATAAAGTGGAGATAACTGGAGTGATATTTTAAAGTGCCAATCACTGGTTTTATCGCTTAATTTCAAATCATTTGCCCTTATTTTCACAAGATTAATAGAAAACGTATTTTTTCATTCATAATTTCGAAAAAACAAAAAAAAAAAAGAATGATGATGGTGATGATGAAGATGATGATGATGATGATGATAAAATCACTGTGTGTTGTGCTTTAGGAAGCCTGAAGAGTTTCACCTCAACATTACATTACAAAACGTGAGACAATGCAGAAATGAGGAGTAGCTCAAGACCTTTGCACAGTCACTCATCCAAGAGATCTCTGAAGGCCTAATTTTGTCTCTTGCTTTAGTGCAGGCCAGTTCAAACTGAGCACATCCTCTGATCTGTGCCACCTTAACGAAGAGCTGAGTCCGAGGGTTAATTTGAGTCAAACGCTTGTGGGCAGGAAGGGGTTAACTCTGGGGTCCCATGGATTTGCATTGTTTTTTATAACCACCAGTGGGGTGAAACCCCAGACATCATTTAGCAACCACCATTGCCTCTTTTTAACTACGGAGAAATATAAATCTAATCAGAGGTCTAAATGATTTGCAGCGGGGAGACATTAAGTAGTAAAGTTAAGTGGGAAAGAGTGCTATTTTGTTCATTTCAGTTAGCAGTATAAACAATAAAGATTAATTTATCATAAATGGAGGATTTATAATGCACTGCTCTTCCTGCCGGCTTTGTGTGTGTGTGTGTGTGTGTGTGTGTGTGTGTGTGTGTGTGTGTGTGTAGTTAGGGGGGGTATATGAATAATGTGGTTTGGAGCATAGCCTGAACAAGCACACATACACACGCGCACACACACACACTCTTTGCTCAATGGCCCTTGGATTATGAATGCCGTTGCCATGCCGACCCCGGCAGCTCTTTACAGGAAACACTTGTAGTGCTAATATTTGCATAAAAATTAACTATTCTAAACGTACACGGGGTGTTTTACAGTAGAGCAGCCTTGATACACTGCAAGGCTTTTTTTTATTTTGTTATGGTCCATGAAGCCAATGGCATTACGCACTCTCATATTTTCCCTGCTCTAAAATGCCTGATTTAACACAGGGACTCATTAATAGGTCCCTTCACGAGCAGAAGAAGGTGTTTGAGCCTGGAAGAAAAAATAATCACAGCAAAGCAAGGCAAGTCGGTCCCCAGTACCGGAAGAGAAAACACTATAATCTAATAATTAACTTTCTTTAATTTATTTAACAGCAATGAAAAGGCTGGAGGAGGGTGGGGGGCAGTTTGAGACACACGGGCAAGTAAAGGAGGTGTGTGTGTGTGTGTGTGTGTGGGTGTGTGTGTGTGTGTGTGTCGCAGTTTTTCTCTTTCAGCACAAAACTTTCATTTATTTATTTATTTATTAATACAATGTAACACACTTCTCTTGATGTATACAAATACATGCCCACGCATGTGTCCCACAAATATATAAGTCATTTCAACCATTGATATCATGAATATTTAAGCTATTCCTATAATGCGATCAGTGATAAAAGACCGCAGTGTTATGATGAGTTTTTTGTACTAAATATAGATTTCTTCATTAAGTTTTTATTCCTTCCTTTACGTGATTTACTATTTCTTATTTCTACCAGAGGGGGACCCTTGAGGACTGCTAGGCTTTAATTTCTGGGAACTAAAATATATACTTGTTGTAATGGAGTTGGACGCAGGATGTATGTGGGAGTAAAACGAAATTAGATTTTATATAAAAAAAAAACATTCAATAAATTCCAGAAAAGTACCAAAATAAAAAGGATCCAGTTTACAGATGAACAAGGCAGATGTTAGAAGGTAAGACACAGCGGAGTTAATAGGGACCAGACGAGGACTCAAGGAAACACAGAGGTTTGTAAGAGAGGACGAGGACGAGGACGAGGACGAGGACGAGGGGTTAAACACGTAGTGAGGACACGGTGGAGCACCAGAACAATAAAAAAGTGACACGGCGGAAAGCTTGGAGTAAATGTGAGCAGGCAGGATAAGACCTAAGAGGAGCAAAAGGTCAACAAAGACAGACGAGACCCAGAACCAGGGAAGACCTTACACACGCCTCTGAGACGATTTGAACGAACTGATCAGGCTTCTTGACTTTAAACTCTAAGAACTGCTGTCATCGTTATGGCATGCCATTATTATATTTGCTTTCGGCTGGAAGCAAACTGGTAAAAACTTTTCCCAGTATGAACTTTTCCCTTTCGGATTTTAGATGCATGAAGTCAAGCAAATTGTCACACTGGTTAGGTCACCACCAGCTGCACCAATGCTCTTATGGTGCGTTTGATTGGTGCAAAAAAAAAACAAAAAAACATTTTTTAGCACTGATGTGAAAGTGAAAGTGACTATTTGCCATTGTGAATAGCATAGCACACGGTGAACCACAGCCTCTGCTTTTCACCTACACTCACGTTTTCAGCAGGGGGCATCTAGATACCCAGGGAGCAGTGATGAAGACAGTACCTTGCCAAAGTGTACGTCAGGGCAACCTGCTGGTCTCGGAATCGAACCCACAATCTTCCGATCCCGGGGCCTAGAAAGCCTGAAAGTCCGTATCCACCGCCCTCCACTGCCCATCGTCTTGCATTAAAAATGGGAAACTAAGATGATACGTTTCACATCTACATGTTGGATTACAGCGTCAACCGCGTGGTTACAGGGCGGGATTTTGCACGTGTGTTTATAGTTTTAGAGAAACGGGGAAGCACCCGAAGAAATCTGAGCAGTCAGGGGGAGAGAGAGTTTTAAATGGGTTAAGTAAGCAAGGCTGATGCTTTGAAATATGAACAATAACCCTAATGCACTTCTCTTTATGAAAAGCTGCATATCTTCATCTGTGCACAGCCCTTGCAAGAATGTCATTTTTTTTTTTTTTTTTTCCTGGCTTTTTCATTTATCTCTTCCTCTGCATTAGAAAAAAAGATCTCTGGGATTTCAGGAATTTAATTACGAAACCGATTTTTTAAAAAGAGATGACTCAAAGCATGAAGAGCGGCATGTATCACAACAGAGCAGAAAGACATGATCTGTTGCAAAAAGGGAAACATAGAAAAACACAGCAGTAACAAATAGCTGCTGGTTTTAGAGGCATCTAGCAGTTCAGACTCTCAGCTTCCTGCGTATTTTTCTCACACGCGTTCATCTTCTGTTCATCCAATTAAGCCCAAACGCAGTCTGTGGAGCACAAAACAGGAAGCATCTCCTCGGTTGAGTGTGTATGTGTGTGTATGTGTGTGTGTGTGTGTGTGTGTGGATGCTCAGGAATTTGCCTCTACATGAGAATTTGTGTGGAAAGCTGGAGATTCTGAGAGGAATGAGCTCTTAAGCTTAAGAGGCCTTTCATTATTTAGAGCTCCTCCGGCGGTTGAGTATGTTTCTCCTAATGTTGTGTTCACACCTGAATGCAGTAGAGCCCTTCGGCTGAGTAAAGCTACACTATCTCTGCATCTGAATGAACACTAGATACTAATTTGCAATGTTAGGACCGGGTTTACTCTGGGCGTAATGACGATTGCACTATTTTCAACATCACCTCTTTTGTGGGAATCGGGAAAAATGCCTGGAAATCAAAAATACGCAGAAAACAAAGTGACGAGAAAATGAAAGAGTTTAAAATAACGTTAGGAGGTTTCTGAATAAACTGAGAATGAAAGCTTCATCTGGCAATTGCATTTTCTCATTTTCTCAAATTCAGCTGATTCCTCAACAGCAGGGTGAAGTGGCGGCCCTCGGTAATCGCATCTCTCAACTCTCTCACTCACTTCCATAATCGCTGCTCCTGATTAGGGTGCTGGAGTCCAGCTAGCTCTCACAGGGTGAAAGGTGGGGAGACACCCTGGGAAGGTCACTAGTCCATCACAGGGCACCTAGAGGACAATGTAGCACTTCCAATCCACCTGACATGCATGCGGAAAGCAGAGCTCCCGGGGGAAACAGGACATGGAGAGAACATGTAAACTTCACATCCACTCTGCCTGGGAACTGAACCCAGAACCCAGTGCTTCCCACTGAGTCACAGTGGTGCTGTCTCTGAACTGTTGGAGCACATCCTTGTACAGACAACAGAGATGCACTACTGCATCTCTGCAAAACGGCACTACTGAGAACTAATAAGAGATCAAATCCCTCCTTCACGCACAGTAAGCCAACCTCTTGGGCATGGGAGGTCAGATTCAGAAAAACAGCTATTCACTCACTCATTTTCTTAGCCGCTTGTCTTATTTAGGGTGGGCGGGGGGTATCCCAGCTCTCAAAGGGCAAAAAGCGGGGAAACACACCGGGCAGGTCGCCAGTCCATGGCAGACACACAGCTAATTATTATTCTAACGTTTTGAAAAAGGAAATTACATTTCAAATGTTCTACGGCACCTCCGATTCTTGGTGAAAGAACTGGTTCTACTAATAGTGTTCATACACACTTGAAATGATGAAGAGTAGAAAAAGCAGAGCTTATTTTTCTGAAGGACCCAACTGCACAGGACAATTGCACCACGCTCATGCCATAGGATGAAATCTTTTAATTTTTGTTGATCGAGTTTCAATCAAAGTAAGAAAAGGCTCTTTATGCATATACACAGAAGAACAGTCATTGGTTGACTGGAGAATCCTTCTAATGAACAGTTTGGAGACGTTATGTTTGCAGTAAGATATGAATTTGAAAACCCTTTTTGGGGTGTAATGTAAAGGGGGTTGAGGGAACCCTTTAATATGTGAAGAGCTTTCCATTATGTGGAGGATCATAATAGCTTTAAAACAGAGATCTTCAGTTCTGGGGCTCAGTTTGCATCAGCTGCATCAACAGTAAACTGTGAAACTGTTTCAACTGTTCTAATAAAGACGAAATCAAAAACTGAGAGGTTCTTCACACTCACGGCTCATTGGCATGTTGTCCTTTAGAAATGGTACTTGTGAGAGATCACTCTAAGACTCTTTGTAATGTCTTTATTTTAAATGTGCTGACATTTCAACTTATATATTTAAATTCAAGGCAAACATCAGAGAACAGCTTTATGTCACTGTTCACCAAATGTCAGTTAGAGGGGAGTGAAACTCCCACAGGCACTTGCACAGTGGAACTACTGCAATCTCTGAATGATGAGGTCCCATTCATTACCTTTGCAATGAGCTGAAGTATCGATTGTGTCCACATTAATACTTCCCCTCACTTATTCTCTTGTGGCTGAAAGCAATCAATCCCTCACAGCAATGTTCCAACAAGTAGTATACCACCTTCTCTAAAAGTCAAAACATCTTAATATTTTCAGAGGTACTGGAAGAAGAAGTATCCTAATACTTTTGGACAAATAGTGGCGGATGGGTTTTACCATGTCACGGACGCCTGACCTCAGACCTCACTCGCCCTTGCCCTGGTTGTCATGGTTACGGACAGGTAAGCTACTAAATGTGCGACTGCCCAAGGGAAGTTGTGAAACGCCACCTTTGATTCTGTCCACTGCTGGCCAATGAACAATCAGCCTTTCACACCTTCTCCTCCTGGCACGCACTAGGTCAGTCGCCATAGCAACACAGCCCTCCTCGCCTCCTGGCCTGAGGAGGGGGCGCTGTCAGTTCCGAGAGGGTCTGACAGAGCTCAAACCCCAGTCAAAGCTCCACATTATATACAATTGTCACTAAATCCGGGCAAAGTATTCTTTTGAAATCAGACGGACTGATGAAAATAACGGAGAGGGAGAGAGAGAGAGAGAGAGAGAGAAAGAGAGAGAGAGAGTTTCCCCTTTGATGTCAAATATACAGATCCATCTTAACATCTGAGACAAGTAATAATAGACAGGTAATAATGCTCCACTGGCCAGCAAATGCCCAGCAGTGGTTTGTCTAATGGTAAGGGGCTTGGCCAAATAATCAGAAGGTCACGGGTTCAAGTCCCATACCAGCAGGTTACTATGACGTACCCTTCAGCAAGGTGCCGTCCCTAACACTGCTCTCCGTGTGCAAGATTCCCTAACACTGCTCTCCGTGTGCCCCCATTTATGATTAAAGCAGTGAAGCATTGTGTTGCGGTGCACTGTGTGCTGTGTATTTGCAATGACAAATAGTCACTTTCACTTTATTTTTTTACTATATTTTGAAATGCCAAAGCCTGAGGGCACAAGTAATGAAATTATGGGTGAAGTTAAATAACAATCTAACATTAAATATACATCTGTTATATATACACTGCATAAGAATCAGTGTAGCCCATCTAGCTCTCTCCAGGAGAACGACTGGGGTGCAAATCGCTGAAGAAGTTGACGTTAGCTTTGACAGAATGACATCTGAACATGCAGTGCATTATAGCTCGTTGTGTATGGTGCTGTGTAGCTGCAGACCAGTCAGAGCACCCATACTGACCCCCTGTCCACTGAAAGTGGCTAAAATGAACATGTGAGGATCAGAACTGGACCACTGAGCGATGGAAGTAGCTGGGCTGGTCTGATCAATCATGCTGGGAAGCGATGGCACCAGGATGAGTTTTGGGAAGAAGGCAATAAATGGGATGAAGCATCTGTGCGATGTGCTGGACCAACAAGTCCAATCTATGGAGAACCTTCTACGGCTAAAGTGTTGCTGCTACTTCCCACCACAATCCATGCCTCGATGGGTCAGAGCTGCTTTGGTATGTAACCAGCTCTGTGCAAAGGTTTTAAGCCATGCTTCATTTCCATTTCTTCACATTTATCTTCCCAAGAGCCAGACCTTCTTGTAGTTTTTATGCATAGTTGAGACATGCTTACCAAGCGTCTAACTTAAGACACGATGCCGTGAAGAAGCAGGTGCAGATGATTCCAGATGATCAGGCTGTTGATTAGTAAACTGCTGATGCTGAGTAGTTGGAACCCCTTTATCTAGAACCTTTAGGCACTTTGCAGCTTGTCACACTAAACAATTTATTTCCTTTTCTTTGATTTGCTCAATATGCCAAAGATAAGACTGTTTAAAAAGCATAAATAATGTTTTTGGAGGACAAGCTGAGCATTTGCACAGTTCTGTAAATATACAGTGAACACAGTGCACAACATGGAGTCCTTTCAAATGAAAACATTACATGATAACTTAAAGATGATGCAAATCAAATATCTTTATGTTAATATGCTTTACTAATGTTTTTTGGGGAGGATGGACAGGATTAGAAATGAGTATTTTAGAGGGACAGCTCAGGTTGGATGTTTTGGAGACAAAGTTAGAGAAACAAGGTTGCGTTGGTTTGGACATGTGCAGAGGAGAGACGAGGATTATATCAGGAGGAGGATGTTGAAGATGGAGCTTCCAGGAAAGAGGAGAAGAGGAAAACCAAAGAGCAGGTTTATGGACGTGCTGAGAGAGGACATGCAGGGGGTTGGATTGCAGGAGGAAGATGCAGAGGACAGGAAGAAACGAAAGTGGATCCTTCATGGAAACGAATCAACCATCCATTTCTCTTGCAAGCAGTCAGTTTTGTTCATGGGACGTGTTATTATTTCTGTATTTACTTAAAGTGCATTGACATATCTTTCAGGAACATTTTTGCAAATGCTTTTATTGTAATCAACTAGACTGAAAACGCCTCCCTGTCTCGTCTTCTGGTCGGGCCTGCTCTTGAACCTAAGAAGCTGTTGATGAATCCATGACAACCGTAACAGCACTAATTTTAGGAGGCATTAGCGTAATCTGGAGGAGAATGATCTTGTGGCATCATAGCATCAGTAAAACAGAGAGCACACAAAGTGTCACAGTCCAGCAAGGACCAAGGGGCTTTTACTGCACACATGCATAAAGGCACACACACACACACACACACACACACACACACACACACACACACACACACACACACACACACACGAACACACAGACGTGAACAGAGGTGGCTTACAGTACTGCCTGAACAAAGGAGAAGCCGAGTCCACCTTTAGGGAGCAGAGAGAAAGTACTGACACTTTAGCATGCAGCCAAGTGTGCAAAAAACAGAGAGAGAGGGAGAGAGAGAGAGAGAGAGAGAGAGAGAGAGAGAGAGAGAGAGAGAGTCAGAGAGAGAGAGAGAGAGAGAGTCAGAGAGAGAGAGAGAGAGAGAGAGAGAGAGAGAGAGAGAGCCGTGGCTGGCTCTGTGCCTAAGAGAATATCCAACACTTTTTGTTCAGTCTTTTTGTCTGTGTGTCTGTTCGATGAAGCAGCAGATTTAAAATAAGTTAAGTAAGTGATTTTTCGTGTGCTCACTTGTAAGTACTGATCACAGTGGGGAAAAAAAGCCATTAGGCGCTACAGAAGCACAATAGTGGATTTTCTCACTTACATTCTTTGTGCTCAACTCAGCTTTTAAAAAATATAGTATATTTATTCTTCTCTGTTATAAACTGTACACACACACTCATACTCTCCAGCCATTTTATTAGGTACACACACACACACACACGCCCAAAAACGTGCAATTTTTAATTGTTGGACTGAGGGAGGAAACCCACCCAGACATGAATAGAACATTGAAACTGAACCTAGACTCCAGTTGGGGCACTGAACCCAGAACCTTCTCACTGTAAGGTGACCGTCTGGTGCTTCTGGATCCAACACACAGGACACGAGAGGCTGAATCTGATTACGGGTGTAGGTGAGCGTACAGGTACAGGTACAGGTACAGGTACAGGTACAGGTACAGGTACAGGTCTTGCCCAAAGACTCTTATGCTGTCACACCGCTGGCTGTGAACTCCATTCTGCTGCATGAAGGACAGATTCATCACCTCTGCTTCATACCGTGTGCAGCTCTGCAGCGAATAAAAACTGTGCAGCTTTACTAATTGCATCCTCATGCATTTCTGAAATGTGTGCGCTACCGAGCCGGCAGACTGCAGACTTAATGATGAATAAATTCACTTGTTACATGGATGCACGAGGGATGCTGCAGTGCAAAGAAAACATCCGATGGTAATTCAGGAGAATGTGCTGGGTGGACATGGCTGGCTGTTATTTTATTAATGCACTATTCAGAATGCCTGCAGGGGGAAAATATTCCAGACCGTCAAAAAACAGGAGGATCAGAGACCTACCACATACCCCACGAACACACACATGCACACACACACACACACACACACACACACACACATACGCATTCTTTCTCGTGCCCTCCCTTTTTCTCGCTCACTCACTCAATATCGTTTGCTCGCTCAATATTTTTCCCTCCATCTCTCCCTCGCTCTGACAGAATGTTTGTGTTTGGCACAACAAACCAACGCTACAGTGGAGCACTGAGTTCTGAGAGCACAAACAGGAGCAGATCTCAGATAAAGCCCTCGATTTAAATGCAATGAACTAGACTCGTACAAATGAAGGTGCGAAATAGTGGAGTCCATTGTGGAGAATCACTTCCATTTCCCCTCCAAAAAACTCAGGTTTCCCCGGAAAATCATTCTGCTGTCATGCGTGGGTGTGTGAGGCTCCTATACATCATGGGAAAGGTTCTACATCGAGCTTTTAGAACTGTTCCGAGACCAGCCAGTTGTTCCTTCATTCTCAAAAATACACTACCAGGCGCATGTCACTCACCAGGTTATCTCACGAAAAACAAACATGCCCATCTTTGTCCCGTACAGGCCGCATGTGGAAATTAAGCCGCAGAAGGGCTCGTTTTCAGCGTTTTTGTGATGTCACAAAAACCAGCGCATTTGAGACACAATACAGGGCTGTAAGCAGGAGGTTATTTACAGACAGATCTGAATGCAAACAGCCTGCTTACATCTAACGATTAAAGCGGGGTTGGAAAGTGGCCAAGTCAGAATGAATTATGAGTCTTTAGATGGATTAAAAAAAACACAAACACGGGTTTATTTCAGGAAAAAAAAAAGAAAGGAAAATATAGAATATGGGCCCTTTAATAACAAGTTCTCTTTTTTCAGAAAATTGTTAAAAACAAGGTTTTCTTTCTTTCTTTCTTTCTTTTTCACAGTGTTAATGCTGTGGCCTCATTTCATGAACAACAGACGAATAGAAATGGTCCAAAATGACTTCATTCATTATCTTTACTGAATTTCCTCTCTAGGACAGGAAATCCTCTGGACAGGTGCACCCCTCCCTTCACCACCATATCTAGGAGGGGTGTCCACACACTTTTGGCCATTTTATACAACGTGTGAAGTGGCTGGTGGTAAGAAACCTGAGATGGTAAAACAAGGCTCGACTACATACGAATAGATTTCAGGAGCAAACTTTCATTTATGCAAGAACAGAACTGACAAAATTCAAATTCTTCAAGTTTGTATTTCATTAGGACGGATTAATGTGGACCAAAGATCAACAAAACTGCAGATTTCTTCAACTAAAGTAAATTCCAACACTGATCCAGTTCACATTTCACTCTTAATCTGATCCAGTTCACATTTCACTCTTAATCTGATCCAGTTCACATTTCACTCTTGAAATGAAACTGAAAAAACTGCAGTTCCCTCCAGTTAGCAGCAGTCAGTTCACCCCAAATCCCTGTTTCCCACTCTCCCTCTTCTCCTTATCTCCCCTTTCTATCCCCTTATTCAACCTCTCTCTCTCTCTCTCTCTCTCTTCCTCTTATTCTCCCTTTCTCCTTTTTCCATCACTCCCTTCTTTTTTTTCAGTCTCTCTCTCTCTCTCGCTTGTGTGTGTGTGTGTGTTCTAGCGCGTGCGTGCGCGTGCTGCTCCCATCGTCCGAGCCTCGCAGGCACGCGCACATCGCACGCGCTCCGATCCACCTTCCAGTCTCGCGTCGCGCTTTCCGTCCGTCCCCCTCACACACACACACACACACACACACGCACACACACATCGCTACATTCAGCGTGACCGCACATCAGCGCTGACCTCTGGCTGAGACAGACAGACAGACAGACAGACGCTCAGACGGACGGACGGACGGACGCGGCGCGTGAGCGAGCGGATCTGAGAGCGGCGCGTGTGATGAGGATCGGCGCGCGCGCTCGACGCGGCGGGGCGGCTGTGGGATCCTGAGGAAGGAGGGAAGCGCAGAGGAGAGAGAGAGCAAGAGAGAGAGAGAGAGAGAGAGAGAGAGAGAGGTGGTGGCTCGGTCGGGGTGGAAGATCGCGAGGACGGAGGAGAGAGAGGGGGAGAGAGAGAGGGAGAGAGAGAGGGAGAGGATGCACCTCTTCAGTGCCATGTTCCTCCTGCTGATGTTAACCCCCCTGCCGTGCCAGGTAAGACCCCCTTCTCCTCAACCCCGTTTACCTGCAGAAACAGCAACACTTTTATAACGTGCATGCGCAGACAGCCTTCATCATGGAGCAGAGCTCTCCTCTCCGCGTGAAGCAGAGATGGACGGAAGTTCTTTCAGTGGCAATTGCATTGGGTAGGAAACTGACCTGCAATGGAGAAGCAGCCCTGAACCAGCTGGACAGAGCACAGCCACTGTTGTATATTTATGACCACGTGACAACACTGTAGCTTTGGTGAGCTTTGTGAAGCTTCATTTACATAATGTGTTTTTTTGGTTATGTTTCTGCATGACAATCCTCAGACTAAAGGTCTGTGCTAGAGCTGCACGGTATGGGCAAAATTCTCGCATTGTGATTATATTGTTGTCTGATCTGGAGTTTAAAACACTCAGGAACTGGAAACAGTCCAATAGCTAATGGGCCAATCAGAGTCTTTAACGGGTCAACTTTTGTTGGGTTACACAAATTCATGGGTTCATCCAAACCCTGCCTGCTGCTTTTGGGTAAAAACCCAAAGGTTTCTGAAGACATCTACGGGGAAAACTCCTGTTTTGATACAGTCAGAGGGGGAGGGTTGTAATGGGACGTATCTTAAGATTTAAGTTAGTCTCGAAGCAGTACGAAGCAGAGATGGATGGAAGGTTCTTTCGGAGGAAATTACACTGGAAAGGAAATTGAACTGCAATGGAAAAAGCAGGGGTTTACTGAGACTTGACAGAGCACAGACGCTGATTTTGTGTTTGTAGGAACCGAATATGTGTATTGTGGATCTGAAGCCTTAGATAATGTTTTGTTTATGTCTGACAGTTGAAATGAATCTGTACTAGGACTGCACGGCATAAGCAGTATTGCAACATGGCTTCTATTTGAAATATACTTTTAAACGTTCCTTTTAATACTTTGGTGAATCAATAAAATGAAAACAGTGCTTAAGGGGTAAAAAGTGGCTAGAAATCTTTTTCTGTTGGATACCTAGATTCATCAGATCACCCAGGAGCACCGATTTGAAGCTGTGATTGGTCACCCTGTCAAAAACACTGACAATCGGTCAGGGGCTCATTTGCATCTCACCCTACTGCAATGTCAGCATCGCATCAATAACGATCAGCAGACGATTGTGAAAGGGACTATTTGTCATTGTGAAGACACCGCTGCTCACAGCGGACCACAACGAAATTTCTCTACATTTAACCCCAAACACTGTGCAGCAGGGGACCAGGGAGCAGAGATGGGGACGGTACCTTGCTCAAGGGTAACCTACTGGTCTGGAACTTAAAGCCATGACCTTCCGATCATGGGGCCTATTGACCGCTGCACCCTCCAGCAGCCCTACAGCCCACATACAACGTCTAACGCTCCTTTCTGGTATGGTCATGTGATCACCCCAGTCAGGTGACTTGGTCAAGATGGTTTTAAAAAAAAAAAAAGTGCTGAACTGCTTCGTGGCCATCGTGGCACTATTGTTGATGATCTCGGTTTGATTCACTCAGCATGGTTCCCCCTGCTGACTGCACTAATGCGATGAATGAATCCATAGCCCCATGCTGAGCTGCAGTAATGGTGTTTTCAACAGCGTCTTCGCTTCACAGGCCGGGCCTATTTTTGGGCGAGCAGTAGTCTCGGTGACCCCACTGTTGTGATGATACAGAAACTGTCGACGCCGAGATCAGCCGAGACAGCGTCGGTCTCATCCCAGCTGGGGCGAGCCAGGCTTCAGCCGAATCTGAGATGCTAATGAGGGGGCTCGAGAGGGCGGGTGAGGGCAAGGGAGGTCAGAGCTGCGGACAGGGAATGGGGTTGAAGATGTGAGGGTACAAACACATCTGCCGTTACACTTTCTCACTCACAAAAGGCTCGTAATTGGCCTTGGGGGACGATTTGCTGTAAGTGTTTGTATGAAATATTTAAAGGAGTGAAAAGAAAAAAGAGACGGCACTCTTAATGCTGACATAAAGAATTGATGAAGGCTTCCTTGATAGGCACATTCCATAGAAAAGGCAACGAGGAGATACACACACACTCATGCTTGTTTGTATTGCTGTCTTTGCGGGGTGTTAGCACTGATCTAAATGCTGGATGTGACTGTGTTAATGGATTAGCTCATGCACATCCCATTAACGTCATCAACCAGTAGGACACAATTCGTTTGAATATACAAAAAAAAGCTGATTTTGTGGCCAAAATCCCAAATCGCCCTTAAAAATGTACATTTATGGTATTCTTCAGAAGCTCTTATCATTTCCTAATGACAGAGAGTCTCCCTGGAGCTACTTTGGCTAAAGGAGTTTGCTCAGATAGGACAGAGCCAGGCTCAAACCCACAACCTGGTCCCCGGATGAGTGTCCAACCTCTAGTCTGCTGCCACCACCAACATTTTTTATAATTAACCACAGTTTCAAGTCAACTCGTTACTCTATTTCAGCAGCATCTGTGTATTAATTGTCAGCTGAAGCCCAACTGCTTGATCCCTATATGTTGCTATAGCGATTGTAGCCAGTCCATCAAACACAGATATCAGGAGTCACATGGATGGTAAGGGTGTATTAGGACAATGGTTTATTTATCAGTCTCAGTGCTTTACTTTTATTTTATTGTGCTTATACAGCAACAGTTTTATTTGATATGTTTTCATGCTGTTGTACTTCATTTTACTCATTATCTTTCACATTTTCCATATAGGGACTAATCAAACACCAATGTATACCAAATATATGGCCACACACACACACACACACACACACCAAAATTCTAGCTCGGCCTTGGCGCGAGCCAAGCCCGGCACATACGCCCACGCACGCAAGCAAGCCTCAGTCTCTGCACGAGCCCCCATGAAATATTCAACCTCCTTTAATGAGACAGATGCACTCACTCGTTTCCAACGTGCGTTTGTTAAGTACCCACAATGCCCAGAGGTCCTGACAGCCACTGATACGGACGGGCACCTGCTCGACCTTGGCGCCTGGCTCTTCTAATGGGCTTGCTTCACATCGCACATCGTTCCCTTCGGAAATAAATGTGTGTTATTGTGTGTGCGTGTGTGTGTGTTTGTGCCCAAGTGTCTATAATAGCCTGTAAGCAACCCCAGCTTTGATTGTAGAAGTCTATTAAAAGAGGATAAGTGAAGGATACATTTCCATTTAAGCGCTGAAACAGTGGGGAGAAATTGGCAGTAATTACGCTCTGCAAGAACGAGGAGATTAAAGCAGAATGCAGGCTAGCAACAATAACAGCTTTAAAAATTAAAAGCTCGTTTTGATCTGAGCTCTCGGCTCCGAATCAATCGCTCGAGTAAATAGGCACCTTATGCTCAGCCGAGAGGGTCTCGGTGCCGAATGCAGTCTTTTTGTTTGTTTGTAATATTTAACTTTTTTTTTCCTCGCACCTTTGCCGGCGTTCTGGCAGGGGTGCCATTTTCTCGATGAGTTTTGTGGAGACTCTTGATTGATTCCCATTACAAGCTGACATCTATTGACTGCTGTCATCCCTGCAGTGTTAAGTCTGAGGTGTTGCATCAGTCTCGCTGTGTGGTGCGATGGGAAAGGGTGAGGGCGTGCTGCCATTGAACAGATATACTGTACATGAAGAACATTGAGCCTAGTTGAGGTTGTTGGAAACAACACATGGAAATCTCCTTCTCCATCCAATGCAGTTGCAGACAGACTGTATGGTGGTATGTCTCAAAAAGAGGCGGGGCAAAACGTAGCGCTCTTATAAGTAAAATAACCCGCATATTAATATGTGCCTTGACGGGTCCCACAGAGTAATCAATGGTATTCACTTCACCTGTCAGTGGCTTTATTGTTGTGGCTGATCAGTTGTGTATACGGTAATGTGAAAGTGAAAGTGACTATTCTTGTCATCGTGAGTACACACAGCACGGCGCAACGAAATTGGATCTCTGCATTTAACCCATGCACAAACACACACCGTGCAGCAGGGGGCAGCTATGAAAGCACCCGGGGAGCAGTGACGGGGACGGTACCTTGCTCAAGGTACCTCAGGGCAACCTACTAGTAAGCGGTTTGAACCCACAATCTTCCGATTCTGTGGCCGACTCCCTAACCACTAAGCCACCGCTGTCCCAAAAGTCTTTGTGTCTTTCCATTTTGTAAGGGAATCACCACTGTCGGAAGAATATTACACCCGTCAAACTGCCTTATACGTTCGGCATATTGCGGCTGATTAAACTGAAAAGGTATGTTTTACTGCGACAGGCTGCAAATGAGAGCCAAAAACTTTGTCCTTCCGGAAGCCTGCAGAAGTAACCCTCCAAAATACACAAAGAACACAAGAAAATCAGGCTCTTGAAGAGCTAATTATAAAGAAATGAGGGGGGGCTCAAGATTATATTAGTATATGTGTTTATAGGACTGTTTGTTGGACGATGCATTTATAAATGATTGCCGGTCACACCGCGTACCCGACTCAAGACTAACAGGAAAAGCAGAAGAGACGAATCGATGTTTCTTCTGCATGGCATCATTTATGTATCCACGTAAAGGCAAAATCCAGATTAGAATGCTAAATAAGCAGCTATGTCAGAGATGAAATCCTGCTAAATGTGAGACGTAGCAGGCCTGGATTATTAGGTCTGAGTAGAGTGTTGTCCGGTGTTGTTCTTTTCTTATCAGAGAGAGTTACTCGATAACAACAGAGGGGAACCCCAGCCTTAATATGGTTGCTGAACATCACGTCTAAATACACTAAACGTATTTTTGACTGCATGGCTAGAAGCAAAACAAGGACAAACGTAAAGCAAACGACCAATTTTCTGTTAAAAGCTGACATCATGTTACTGCTTAATGTTCAGCATCCAAATTTGGCCCCTTACTGGATTCATCCAGCCTCTAAGACACCCAACAGACCTTGATGGCTGGCTTGCTTGCGGCTAAAAAGGTTATCCTTTTGAACTGGACATTTTGTTCCACTTTTTGTCTTAAGCTACGCCTGCCAGAAATGCTCAACATTATAATGTAGTGAATACGTAACTGTGACCATTTAACCAGTTGGGACCCATTCATAGAACCTGTTGAAATTCTGGATTTGGGATCACTGCTTTATATGACTTATGAAAGTGTAAAATATCTGGGTACAAGCACAAAATCGTAAATATATCTGATTCCGCATTCAGATCACTACATGTGGAGCAGAATTTGCCATCTATCAGTCCAGTCATGCTGTGTCTTATAGGACCAGACCAGTAGGTTGCCCTGAGTTACCCTTTATCAAGGTACCGTTGCTGGATGCTGGATATGGCTGCCCCCTGCTGCACGGTGTGTGGGTGTTAAAAGCAGAGGATGCATTTCGTTGTGCTTCACTGTGTGCTGTTTCACAATGACTTTCGCTTTCGTTTTCGCTTTATAAAGCCTATCTTCTGCATAGTGAATCACTGAAGAGAGTGAGACTTAAGGATGAGGAGAAGAGGATCTCGCTAGAATATTGGGCCTAAGTGCGAATATCACAACACTTCTGAAAGTGTATCTTTAGGCACTTTGCAGCTTGTAGAAGTAAACCATTTGTCCACGTTTCTTCCATTTAATCTATTTGAGCAAAAAAATTAATTAAACAAAGAAAAAAAATACCTTAAAATGAACATCACCCTGTTTAAGGGATGCCAAAAATTGGGGGTATCTGGGCCCTCCAGATGTTCATCAGCTGCTTGAAGGTACAGTCACTTTTGGATTAGGACTTGAGTTGGGAGTAACTTGTTGCTGAGGGTCAACCTCTAACCGCTGTATTGTGGTTGAAATATAAATGCCTGACAATGAACTAGCATTCATAACAGGACAGTTACCCAATTTACCCCTTATATCATATTCTGTGCATTTCATATTCTGCAGAAAACAGTATCTGCTCGTTTAGATACATAAGCTGCGGAGAGTACTGGATCCTGTCCCCAGAACCTATATCCAGCTCTGATTTGCCCCCTGAAAGATTTCCTCTATTTTTGTTTATTCATATCACTAAATTGTTTTTGACCTTTAGAAAAATCTAGTATAAAGAAACAATAACTTGAGTAAACGCAAGACAGTTTTCTAACGATCTTGTCATTTAGTGAAGGACAAACTTCACCAATGCTTCTGTCATCAGTTCGGAAAACATAATTGCTAAGTCACTCAATCATCTAAATTAAAACAAATTAGACTAGGCACGCCCAAGATGAACTGCTTATAGCTGTGCTGAATCTAGATGTACATTCTTAAATACACCCTTTCCAGCACTGTGAAGTTCTCTAAAAGGTCTCAACAAACAGCGAACTATGCCTCGATTAGAAGAAATCGCAGAAGACCGGAGAAAGAACGTTACTGACAGAAAGGGTTTGTAAAACTCGGGACGAACATTGGGATTTAAGTAAACTACAGTGAGAGCGATCATCTCAGAAACGGAGAAAACATGGAAAAGAGGTTTACCTGGAGATCCAGGGACGCCAGGATCACATAGAAACCCCTTCTGAGAAGTCACAAAAGAACCCGTAAGGAAACTGAAGGAGCTGAAGGCCTCTCTCAGCTCAGTTATCGTCAGAGTTCATGATGCCATCATTAGAGAGACACCAGGCAGATGGTAGCAACAAAAGATTGCGAAACGAAAACCGCTGCTAAAGAGGAATAATGATGATGAGTCAAAAGGGGACATGTGGAAGAGAAGTGTCTTGTTGTATCTGGCATAAAGAAGATACAACTTTACTTTGAGAAGCTCAAGCTCACAGTTAAACTCGGAGATATGGGATCGTGTGGAGATAGTCTCTTTAGGGCCTGGGTGACTTGCCAGTAGGAAAGAAGGCTGTAGCACCTCTGAATGAAGAAATTCAGATTTTGGAGTCAACGTATTGACATGGACTTCACGTCATCCTTAAAAAAGATCAAATGAAAGGTTTTCTATGTTTTCTATAGAAGAACAGGCTAAAATGTCTCCACAGCAGAGACTGATTTGTTATTGGTGTCTGATTGCAGCTACTGTTGCTAAAGGGATCAGTAAATATGGAGTTTAGGAGGCAACTACTCTTTCCTTTGGTGATGTAAGTGTCGGCGAGTTTTGGTCTTCAAGAAATCACAAAATGAATCAAAAACTACATTTTGTGTTCGATTTTATATATTATATATATATATATATAATTTTTTCTTTTTTAATTTGATTAAACAATTATTAAAAACAATTTTATATAACATTTGTTTGAAGAGCCTCTAAAACGACAGAATCTGTTCACCGCATATGGCACTTGTGGTTGATTTGAAACATGCTTGGCTACATTCTGTTTTTCTTTTTCTTTTCGTAAATACAAATTCTTGGCTCGCTCAAGTGCCTTGCCAGTAGGCTGCCAGTCTTCTAGACATAATGAAGGTGTGTTGGCAGAGTGGAGTGTGGGAAAAAAAATAAAAATACTGGCTGTTTACGGTGTCTTTAACTTTGGCAATTCAGCCCTGTAGATGGAGAGGTGCTAATTGGTTGCCAGTGTGAGACAAAATCCTCCTACGTTGGTCAGAAAACATTTACTAGATGTGTAGGCAGAAGGTGTGGTTTGAATGGTGTGTTGAAAAAGCCTGGTTAATTAAGAGGTGGAAGGAAGATTGCAGGAGAAGGAAGCCCAACCGGGGGGAACTGAAGTGATGTGGTTAGAACAGACTGGAAGCCTTCTGTCTTACTTAAATGCAGTCATTTGAAAATCATTTCAGCAGCAATGGCTGCAGCAGACATTATATTAGCAGCCCAATGAAATATGAAATGAGCAACGCCATTGGAAATGACTTTCACTTAAGTTTTAGTTAGACATCATTTGCTTTTAAAACCACATAAAATGCCATCCATCATACATTTGTCCATTTTTATTGAGAAAAGCCAGTCTAGCAAGTCTGTTTTACATTATTTGTAATTTTTCTTTTACATCAGAATAAATGTCAAGTTCACAGGGATTAAGAAAATGCAGTTTGCACAACTCTAATGCATGTTTCCATCATTATCAACGTTAGTTTCTGTGTGCAAGAACAAAAGCACATACTGGGCACCAGTACCTGCTGATAGACCGTATTTGTATTTAGGAGCAAGTTTGCACAAGACTGATCATTGGATAAACATAGTAGCGAGTTACATGGCATTCTTTCAAAGTTGCCGCTTCAGTTTTTGGGTTAAAGTCACATCCTTCTCATTAAAACTACCTCAAACTGTGTCTGTTAAAATCTGAGGAACGTAAATCTGACACAGTTAAATAATATTCCTATAATTTAGCAGGCCAGTTAAAGATGGAAATGGTCAAGCAGCGTGTTGTCTTTTTAGGATGAATGAAGATGATTCCCTTTAGGACACCATGAGTTTCAGCTAGTAAGCGATTACCGAGCCAGGCCTCGTCCAATCAGGTTGAAAAGAGCGAAACAGCTGGTTTGAATCTGCTCCAGTGAGAATACAGGGAGGAGAGCAGTGTCATGCCATTGGCTCAAAAGGGACAGAAGATGACCTGTTGATGAGGTGCAGCACATGAGCATGAAGGGATACCTGTCACTGGTCCCGGTCCAGTCTGGGAAGGTCAACGATTGCTCTCGCCTCCAAGTCTCCAAGAGAAAACTCCTCATCTTTGCAGCCGTGCCAAATAGCCATTACAGGACCACCTGACCAGAAGCAGGACGACACATCGAGGCCTATGAGAGGCCGTCTTGCTAAAGTTGAATTGGCACTGAAAGTGGTTTACAGTGACCGTTATGAGCCCAATAAATATCACTCGCCGCTTGGAAGGCGGTCAAAGCGGGGCAGTGGCGTGAGGCTCCTTGGTCGTCTCAGAGATCAAGGACGCTATGAGGCCAGCCGGCCAGCCAGCCGGACGAACGGAGACGTGCTGTGCCAGCCTCTGGTCCCAACTTCCAAACAGGGTATTAGAGAAATGAAAGGGCTCGGGACCAGAGGCATAAATCTCTCCACCAGAGCCCAGAGCACGCACCGAATCTGTCAGACGCACTGCTGTGCCACAGCTTTCACCAGTGCAGGATGACCTTCCCTTCAGCCGGGTCTGAGAGGAGGAGAGAGACGCTCTTGGCTAGCAAAACACACACCCTGAAATAAACCCACACGCTTATACGCTAGCATTCAAATATAGGACATTTATGTGTTGGACATTTTTAATGGGAGCCCAGATCATTCTGGATGGTTAAATCGTCAGAAATGTAAACGGCAGGTTTCGAAATAACAACAAAAGCTTTGATGAGGTAAGAAGATCCTGTTGATTAATAGGTTGCATTATTTTATTCAGTAATAATTTATGGTGAATTTGGTGCCAAGCAGGAAGATGCAGAGGACAGTAAGAAATGGAAATGGATGACCCACTGTAGTGACCCCTAAACAGGGGCAGACGGAAGTAGAAGAAGAAGAAGAAGAAGATTTTTTTCAATATTTTAGAGTTAATGTGCTATAATTATATTAATTTCAGTTCTATGCAAAAGTTAGAATCCTCTGATCAAATGAAATGGTTTATTGATTTTTTATATATATATATATTTTTTTGAGTTTCCTCTACAGGAAACAAATCTAATTTTTATGTCAAAAAAAAAAAAAACTTTTTCATAGGCTGCATTTTATGTCTTATTTTTCATTTGATATATTCAGTAAAGCACACTTATTACAGTTATTGATTATTGATTGGCTAATGAGGACCTTCTGAGTGTGTGTGTGTGTGTGTGTGTGTGTGTGTGTGTGTATATGTGGTCATTCCAAGTAGTTTGGTATAAATGGAACTTGCTTTTGCCTCATCCATCCATCCATCCACCCATTCATCCATCCATCCATCCATCCATCCATCCACCCATTCATCCATCCATCCATCCATCCATCCACCCATTCATCCATCCATCCATCCACCCATTCATCCATCCATCCACCCATTCATCCATCCATCCATCCATCCATCCACCCATTCATCCATCCATCCATCCATCCATCTGCTTATTCTAGACAGAGTCAAGGACAAAAGATGTGATTAAAATAACTCATTTTTAACGTTACCCTTAGTGGCCCCTCATCACTTTTTCTTGCAGAAATGCCCCTTTATTTTTGAAGTGAAAGTGACTATTTTTCTTTGTGATACACAGCACTAAAGCGCCCAGTGCAGCAGTGCCAGAGTACCTTGTTTAAAGGTAGCTCAGGCCAACCTTCTGGTCTGGGATTCGAACCCACGACCTATCCTGGGGCCCAGTCCCTAAATACTAGGCCACCGCTGCCCTGAAACGGAGACACAGGGGATTGAATCTCTACCTCTGAGCTACATCCTCAGACCTTTGGACATGTTTGTGTGGTAGACAGCATGAGTCTGTTCATCACCACCGTAAAGAAAAGGTGATGTGGTTCTCCACAGCGAGCTATTTCACGCCAAAACCTCATGAGTGATTTTGTTCACATTTCGCTGACTGAATTATACTAAATAAATAAATACACCAATAAACAAACAAACAAATAAACAACTAAACGAATAAATGTCATTTTTATTTGAAGACTCTTTTGATTCACGCGCAGCTCTGTTCATCCTTCCGGATGCATCGTGTTCTGTATCTTCTATGCGTCTTATTCATTATTTAAAAAACGGTGCGCTTGTAAGAATATATTTTGTACATGCTTCTGCAACAATTGCATTTTTATGAATGAAAACACTCATTTGAAAGGCTGTGTGTGTGCGCGCAGACACGCACTGCAACATGCACATATCTAAAACCGAGCACCCGTAGCAGTGAGCGCGCACACCAGCCGCAGCCGGTGGACTCTGATCAGCCTGCGCTGCGATAATGCTGATTTTTTCGGGTTCACGGGCGAACACACGGTTACGAGACGAGGGGAGCCGGCTGCAGTAATGAAACCACAGTTGACATCATAATAATGTCACTAGCAGCATATGAAGCAGAATAATGAGCAATAAGAGATGAATTAGCTCTAGTCCTGCGCCCACCTTCAGGTGCGCCCATTACCATACAGCCGTAATGCATTCCAATCAGCGCAGAGGGGACAGGGCGTGCAGATCCAGGGCCGGCTGGGTGATGAGACTGAATAGCACAGCGAGCTCAGAGAGAGGCGGCTGATTAGGGCCACCTGATTACACTGTATTGTATTGTGCATGTGTGTGTGTGTGTGTGTGTGTGGAAAAGTGGGGCCCATTGGCAGTATAGGTCCTACTCGTGTCCGAGTGAGTGCACACGAGTCACACGATTCTTTCATCATTTTCTGAGTCATCAAGCATCTGTATTAACCGATAAAAAAGGGACACATTAATTAAATCACTTTTTGGAATGTTTATAGTCGTCTGGCAAGAGTTTTCCCTGTCGTAATTCTTGAATATCGTTCTGTGCAATAGTTTGTGCAACCTTGAGATGTGCTTAGTTGACAGCGTGTGGAAATCTCACTCCTGTTTATTTGCTGAAGAGATTGCTTTCACGTATTCGTCAAATCGAGCTTGTGCAACAGTGTCCAAAAAATAAACCCAAATCGTAAAAAAACGCCCTTTTAAGTGTGTTTACTCTAAGGACTGCTTACGGCAGACAGCGATGGCTGAGAGTTTAGGGACTAGACCAGAGGATTGGAAGGTTTTGGTGTTCGAATCCTGGATAAGTAGGTTGCACCGAGGCACAATTGAGCAAGCTACCGTTCCCATCACTGTCCTCGGGTGCTGGATATGGCTGCCCACTGCTGCATGGTCTGTGTGTGGATTAAACACAGAGGATGCATTTTGCTGTGGTTCACTGTGCAAAGACCACAGAAAATGACAAAACATTAGCCCAGTACTGCTGAAATCTGACCTTATATAAAATAACTGAACTAGTGACTACAGTGTGACCCGCCACTTTTTCAGAGCTGGTCCTGGTGGGAAACACCCAATCACTGTCTACACAGACCTTCTGGAAGATCCTAATATAAAGAGGACAGAGGGCTAACCCTTACCTACCAGCTATGCCCTAATCATGAGGGTTAAAAATCAGGCGAGAGCCCAATAAAACACAAGAAATAAAAAACTGACAAAGCACAGAGGTCACCCAGTCACTTTTCCCCATTTCAGACCCATTTGAACTTTTTCTCTCTTGTGTTTTAGGTTAAATATCTGTGGCTTTTAAATACTTTAGTTATATGCAAAAGCAGAGCCTACAGTTTTGTGGAAGTGAAAATAAGTACATGCTCTTCAAAGAGCACACTTCCATACAATTACTGTTTATTTGCGGAATTTAATCTGTTGGAGGAAAACAATATGCATGGCCTGTGCAAAAGTCTTGGAGCATTTTATGTTTTAGCATTTTAAAACGCAGAGACAAAGACTAAAATGGCCAGAAATGCTACATTTAAGTTATTTTTCTACAAATCGCTTGGACAAGAATGGCTAAATCTGTTGCTAAGTGACGAGAAAGCGAGGGAGGGCCACCCTACCCACCCAGAGAGGGTTGGGCCGTCTCGGACTCTTGGCTGTCCACAGCAATCATCACATTCTCTCCGATAATAAATAATGATATTTATTATGGTGAAGTGATAAAGCCAGCACCTGGATGGTTGCACCACCCAGGAGCCCCATCCTGTGTAACGTTATGCAAAAAGATCCTCTGCGACAGATCCTCTGCAGCTTATTGGCACTGAAGGATTATAGGTAGGGGTTAGAGGGGACAGATAACACTCAAAGGGAGAAGCTTAATCAAATAGTATTACCTGTGAATGAGCCATAATAGAGCAGCCCTGTTCCTGCACTGCATGCTGGGTGCTTGCATTTAAAATATATAGTAAGCAGTGAAAGTGAAAATGACTATTTGTCATCGTGAATGCACAGCAAGGCACCCCGTGATCCCACACACACTGTGCAGCAGTGTCAGCCGTACATCCAGTGACAGGCAGCTTTGCTGAAGGGAAGCTCAGGGTAACCTGCTGGTCTGGGACTCGAACCCACAACTTTGCCCCTTGCATTTAGTCCCACCCCTTCTTTTACATGCTCACAGCTGGGGTTAGCGTGTCCCAGTTACTGCTAGGATTGGGAGATAGGAGTGTTAAGGCTATATGACCCTACAAACAGAGATTTTGTTAACATGGAGGATAATGAAATTTCTCACAATGGCTTGTAAATCATCGGCAAGACGCTGTCAAAGCGTTCATGATCTTCTTTCTGTCAACGTATTACAGTCCTTTCTTCATAACAAGGAGCAGTTCTGACGTCTTGGGAGCAAGAAAACCAACATCATATCCTTATTGTTGGTTTGTACACCTGCATTTTGAAATATCGTCAGGTCACATTCCCCCTCTGATGGCACATGATGCCCTAAACCCAGCAGGGAGGGTCTAATGGACAAGAGGACACTCAAAAACAAGGGGTAGTGGTAAAAAAAAGAAATGGGATTGAGTCTGAGCCTCCCTGCGATGGGCTGGCGACCTGTCCAGGGTGTGTCCCCGCCCTTCGCCCTGTGTGAGCTGGGATGGACTCCAGCACCCCTTGCGACCCTAATTAGGACAAGCGGCCCAGAAAATGACTGACTGACTGAGTCTGAGCCTCATGTTTTTTTTTATTTATGGAGTAATTCATCCCAAATAATATTTGTTACAGAGGAGATCATGGTGGAGTATTTACAGGCCATTTATCTTTCCAGAAAGGACCTTCATGATATGGACAGATGTGCTTCTGCTCAATGACATCATTGTGTCCTCACACTCTGGTGCCACTTTCAAAGCAAAGAACTTTAAGTATTTCACTGATCTGAGTTATTTGAGCAGGAAGCAGATAAAAGCACGCTCAGAGGATCCGCACAGTGCCGGAGACTAAAGATAGTTTTCTTTTATATCGCCACAATTTTCTAAATCGGAAGAGGGGACGAAGGGGAAGGACGCTTTGATGGCACAAATAGACACGTTTCAAATGGCAGCTATTTTTTCCTCGCACTGTGGCGGTGAGGAGGCGTGACGGTGGCGTGTGATTGTTTTACTGCATCTTCGGGAAAGAACACTGACTTTTTGAAATGGTTTCACACCTCAGCTGTAGATACAGCTTCCTTAGGAGAGAAAGCGATTCATTTAATGTGGTTGTGGCTATGTTTATAGCTTTTCACCTTAAAATATATTGCTGCCGTTGGTGAGATGAATTATTTTTACGTAGAGCTTTTTATACGTGCAGGAAACATACCACACACGAGTCAGAAGGGAGTGTGTGGAGCTGAGCTTGGGCTTCTAATGTGGAGAGCAGGTACTAAGACCAAAGGGAAGAGCTGCCACCAGTGCTGTCGGATCTCGCTAATGGCATATCTGTCTACCTGCAAGCAACTTTGGCCTCGGCTGACATAGCGAACACACACACACACACACACACACACACACACACACACACACACACGAAGTAGCACAGTAGAAGTCCTCCCATTTACTGACCCATAGGGAGGGACTGTGTCCTGGCTGTCCTGACTAAGCTGTTTGGTGCCGTCAGTATAGTTTGTGTGTGTGTGTGTGTGTGTGTGTGTGTGTGTGTGTGTGTTGTGCTCTAATAGAGCCCTGGCAGGCTCTGTATTCCAAGGTGATTTCTTGAGTGGAGGGTGCTTGTTTGTCTTTTTGCCCCCCACATAGCAGAGCTGGTCAACAAACATCTCGGGGGGTGTAAAATTGAAATGTGTAACATTTCTCAAATAGTACAAGAAAAAAAGTTCAACAACATTTCAAATTTCAGATTATAAGCCTCTGCCTTGCTTGCTCTCTCATGTAATAAGGACAGATTCCTGACTGTGTCCACCTAGTGGTTTGGGACTAGTCCTCAGGATGGGAAAATCTTGGGGTTTGAATCCAAGTTAGCCCTGAGGTATCCCTGAGCGAGGTATCGTCCCCATCACTGCTCCCCAGGCGCTTTAAATAGCTCCCCCATGCTGCACCTTGTGTGTATGGGTGCAAAGCAGGGGTTGTATTTATTGTGGTTCACTGTGTGCTGTGCCGTGCGCAGTGTCGGCTATACTGGATCGTCCTTTACCAAATGGCCTCATAACTTCTCAGCAGCTGCATCATTTAAAGGGACGTGCCATTGGGTCGTGCATGAAAACAATCAGCATGATCCACATTGCATATTTTAATTTTACCCTTTTTAACCACTGAACCATTAATTGTTAGAAAATTATCACCACATCAAATAACACAGGCCCAGGGAATTTAAGGGCATTAGTTCAATTGCTTTAGTCCACAGCAGGAAATAAAACATTAGAATATTGTATGATTTCATGGAGTTGGTTCATTTCACATGGCATTACTGAAGAGAAGAAACAAGCTGCTCATTTATTAGTTACCTGGTGAAGTGAAAGTGATTATTTTTCATTGTGAACACACCACAGTACATCATATTGAAACGCTTTCTCTGTATTTAACAGAGTAGCAGTGGGCAGCCATGCATCCAGTTCCCAGGGAGCAGTGATAGGGATGGTATCTTGCTCAAGGGTATCTCAGGGCAACCTACTGGTCTGGGACTCAAACTCTTAGATCATGTGGTCTGGTACTTTACCAATAGGCCCCCACTACCCTACCGGCCTTGTTTTATGTTCCATAAAAGGATTCCCACCCCTCCCCAGTTCCACGATGGAGCGTCAGTTGCCTATTCCTGCCATCTTCTGCATTAATCAAAAAAACTGGGGGGAAAAATGACAAAGATGCAAATTAAGGAGGAGGCCCTTATTCAACACTGCACTGCAATAAGCTCATATCAGCCACGCCTGCAAACAACACAGGGTGTTTTAAGGTCTGATGGTAAACCAAGAGGTTGCAGGTCCTACTTCCAGCACTTACAACCTTGAGTTGCTCCAGGGAGAAGCTGCTTGTGATGAGGACATGGAAGACGCTGGGGATCTGCTAAATGCCGTTAATGTAAATGTAACACATTTTACCCTTATAAATAGAACAGGTGAGGCTCTTAGAGAGCTTGGTCCAGGCTCTTTCAGGCTTTCTAACCAGCAGGACCACACCAGAAGAGACCTTTTCCATGATTTCCATGATTTCCGTGATTAATTCCACACAAGCAAACTGATCCATCCATCCATTTTCTGCCGCTTGTCCCAAACGGGGTCGCGGGGGAGTGCTGGTGTCCAACGCAGCGCACACAGGGCGAGGACGGGGGACGCACCCTGGACAGGTCACCAGCCCATCGCAGGGAGGAGCGGGACGGGGACGGCACCTTGCTCAAGGGCACCTCAGGGCAACCCATTGGGAAGGGGTTTGAACCCCTGATCCTCTGATCATGTGGCCAACGCCCCAACCACCAGGCCACCACTGCAACTGCAAACTGAACCAAAGGGTCAAATGCATGGAAACGGTCAGTTTAAACGGACTAAAGAGTTGTTGTAGTTCTTTAAAACATTCTGATTTGCCACCAGCAATACTGACTCCCGCCAATAACATCCTCCATCCGTCACCTAATTACAAAGCCTGGTGCGAGGACAGCCATGCTCTCTTAGCTTTCTTTTCCTGCGTCCTTATGAAATTTCCTTCACATGACTTTATTCATCAAGGTCAGAGGAGACGTGATTCAGGACGTCCTTTTTTGGATATTTGTCCGCAGCCTGGGGATACGGATAAATTCAAGGGCTTGTGGCGTTATATTAAATACGGCAGGCCTTGAAAGTTATTTCCCTGAGCCAGCTCAGCCTGAACGGCATGCGGTTGAAGCTAGGTAAAAGTAAGACACTTTTTAAACACATGAAGCATTAAAAATCAGAGTGAATGGAACAACAACAGCCAAAAAAAATCAGAAATGTATCTTTTCATCCCTGGTGAAAATAAATGCACTGAGGTCTGATAGAAAATGACTGCGCTACGGTGATCTTACTGTATTAGAATCTGTTTATCACTCCCTGCAGCTTAAAGAAGTCCATCTTTTTCTCTTCGCGAGTCAAAAAAATGGAAATAGAGTCATACAGAGGGGCTTGATGGAGTCATTTCTAGTGGAACTTAAACTTGTATGTAAACTTGTGAAGCAGGAGTCACACGCTCGACCCCACCGACCGAGCCACTTTATTTACGTCGCTAATGGGTTTTATGGACGCAAACCTCATAAGTCCATGTCTCGCGCATCAGGCAGCGTCATCATAATGAGCTCATTCTCTAACTTTCTGTGAGGAAGCTTTGAGAGACATTAAACTCTGAAACAGCCACCACTGTTCCTCCAGAACAAAGAGCACGTTGCTCACATCTTCAGCATCAAATTATGCAGAAACGAAACACATACCAAAAAAAACAGAGCCACTCTTTAAAGGCAAAAGTCTTTTTCGGTCTCTCTTTCTACCTGTCATACCTTTCATTCTTGCTCTCTCAGTTTAATCTCGTCGTCCTTTTTCTTGTCTTTCTGCCTGTCATCACTTTTAGTGAGGAATCATCATCCTCATCATCATCATTAGCATTATTATTATTATTATTATGTGGCTGCTAATTACTAGATGACTCTTCACAGGCTACATTTCTGCAGCCTATATTATATTATATTGCTATATATTTGCAGAAGTTATAGCAGATAAACGTCCCTCTTCTTTCGAATCTGTCCCCTAAGCCTTCGATTAACAGAGCGTGCTGTTCAGCCCCCCATCTCACTCACCACCTTCTCCCTTTTCTTCATCTTTGGTCCGACTTTCTCTCTCTTTCATATTATCATTGTCTCGCCCACTCACGTTTCTCTCTCTCTGTCTGTCTTTCTGTCTGCCTGTCCTTTGTGTTAATCATTCTACATCTCTTCGCTCTGTCTTGCTCGCTCCACTCTCTTTACACTTCTACGTGTCTCCACTTTCTCTTTGCATCTCTCTGCCTCTCCCTCTTTTCTCAGTCTCTCTCTCTCTCTCTCTCTCTTTTATCTGTCTGTTTTTCTGCTGGCGACTGCCCCTCCCACACTTCCGCATGTGTGCATGTATGTATGTGAATGTGTGTAGCCTTGGCTGGTGGCTTCGGTAGCAGTCCGGCGGTATTGGATCCTCTCCCTCAGTGCGCTGCAGGCTGCTGGGCTGCCCCAGCTTCACTGCCTCTGACTCTAAATGCTGTTGACATTTGTCTGCCAGCGCAAAGGGCTGCCCGTACGAGCCGTGTCCTCCTCTGCACCGCTTCGTTAAGGTTGTGTGCAGCTACACACACCTTCTGACCCAGCCTGACTAACACATGTACAGTAAACACACAATCAGAATGTACCCAGTCTGACTAACACACACACAGTTAACACACACTCAGAATGTACCCAGTCTGACTAACACACACACAGTTAACACACACTCAGAATGTACCCAGCCTGACTAACACACACACAGTTAACACACACTCAGCATGTACCCAGTCTGACTAACACACACACAGTTAACACACACTCAGCATGTACCCAGTCTGACTAACACACACACAGTTAACACACACTCAGATGTACCCAGCCTGACTAACACACACAGTTAACACACTCAGAAATCGTACCCAGCCCAATACACACACAGTTAACACACACCCAGCATGTACCCAGTCTGACTAACACACACACAGTTAACACACACCCAGCATGTACCCAGTCTGACTAACACACACACAGTTAACACACACTCAGCATGCACCCAGCCCACTCAACACACACACAGTTAATACACACCAGGAATGCACCCAGCCTAACACACACACAGTTACACACCCAGCATGCACCCAGTCTGACTAACACACACACAGTTAACACACACTCAGCATGTACCCAGTCTCGACTAATACACACAGTTAACACACACTCAGCATGTACCCAGCCTGACAACACTGTACACAATGACTAAGTAGGTCCGGATGTTTTTTTTTCCTCTTGATCCAATTCTGAGTCATTTAATATTGAATAGATGCTAAAATAGATTTATTTTCAGCTACTTATGTGGAATAAGGACCATTTTCCTCCAGCTTCACTGCATCCTTGACACAGTATCCTTTTTAAACAGCCAGTTAATGCAGCATCAAGCAGATGGATCAACACACTTAGAGGAGAATTAATGTCAATCCCACAGTTGTGTGGGTGCGAGAAATGGCTTATTAGTTTTAAAAAATAAAGAAGGAATTGAAATATGATTTTATCTTCAGATTCGCTTAACTCGCTTCTTAAGAAAGACTAAAAAGCAGATGATTTGATTTCTCATCCCATCCATTCTAGCGCTTCTCCAATCTGTACAAATGCTTCCATTGCATTTATTTATGAATTTAGCAGACGCCTCTCTCTCCAGAGCGACTTCCATGTCCTAATTACAGGGACAGTCCTCCTGGAGCAACTTGGGGTTATGGGTCTTGCCCAGGGACCCAGTGATGGAAGTGCCAGAGGTGGGATTCAAACCTGGGACCTCTTGAGCCACAGGTCCAGGCAAGTATCCTACCACCAGACTCACCACCACCACACATGCAGCAGGGGCATATTTTAAAGCACCCAGGAGCAGTGATGGGGCCTGTACTCTTGCTTCAAGGCTACCTCTCAGGCAACCTACTGGTCTGGGAATCCACAACATTCTGATTATGGGGCCTATTCCCTAACCACTAGGCCCCTGGTATACTGGGCATGTGGTATGTTTTCCAATAATGATGACAAAGGCCGACAGCTGGTAGGTGCAGTATGCTGTTATGAGTTTCTGATGACTCACCCCGTACACCTTTATTTCATGAGCTGTGGGGTTAGGATTTGGTGTTCCGGGTGAGGGAGGTAGGGGCGGTTGATGGTGAGATCTACCTCATCTCAGTCTGATTCAGCTGTGTTGCAGTAACCGCCTCCTGACCAGTTTTCGTGCGCAACCTTGCTTTCCTCCGCTCGATGAATCTTTTATGAGCTCGGCATCGTGGGTTTTCAGCGGAGAAGATTGGAATATAAATATGGCAGTTGCGCCCAAAGCCCTGGGCCCCTGGCTGTGGGAGAGAACTCCTTTTTGCTGGAAGGCACACAATAATGTCTGCATTGTTTCTGCACTTCTCCAAAGTGTGGAGTACAGCAGTGGGCAGTCTGGCATCTCACAGCAAACTCACTGGCTGTTTGGGGAGCATGTCTCATTTGGCCAAGTTGATTCTGGGTAGTTTAGCTTTTTAAATGATTCCTGCAAAGTACTGCTTAGGCACCTAAAAATGTTGGATTGCGGAAAATTATGCAGTCTATCAGCAGAGATATGTTTGTGTCTTCTTGTTTTGGTAATGTAATGTAAGGCTAATGAATGGGAAGATTAAGCAATATTATAAAAGATTAAAAGAGGATTTGAGAAACTGAAGTAATGTCACACTGGGCTGCAAGGAAGAGGGGGCCTACTCAACATGACAACGTGATCAAGGTTCATCGTACCAAGTACTGGGGGTGATTCGCGTGGTTCAAATCATGGACGGGCCCAGCCTTTGGCGCATGTAGCCTAGTGGTCAGAACCAAGCCTCTAGGATGATGGCTGTGAGTATGCCCTGAGTTTCTTGAAGGGTACTCGTCCCAGCACTGCTCCCCTGGGTGCCACTCATAGTACTGCCCTCGGGTGCTGCTCCCATAGCTGCCCCTAAATAGCTGCACGGTGTGTGTATGGATGAAAAGCAGAGGTAGCGTTTCGCTGTGTGTTTCACAATGGCAAATAGTCACTTTCACTTTTTCAATAATAATAATGAATAATGATTATTATTATTATTAATGCCCTACCTCCCTCACATACCCGGGCACAAAGTAAATAACCTTGTTTGCAGCAAAGTCACTAGAAACATGGCGCGTAAAAAATGACGAAAGCCTTAACAAAGCCATATGTTCCTAGAAAGCACTAATAATTTATTTTTAACTGCCTGGTTTTATTCACTCAGTTTCTTATTGTCAGGATAACATGAGCTATAATTCACCAACAGCAGTTTTCCTACTGTTTTCTGCAATGACCCATCTCCAGCATCTTCCTCGTCGTGATCTTCCTGCTAGCTCCGCCATTGTCTCTTTCCATGGAGGAAAGATAAAAGCATATCCCGCCTTCCAGCCTTCCCACTAGGCTCCTGTGGTAGTTCTTGATGCAGAAGCCCCGACCTGACAGTGATACTTTTCAAGACGGAAAATAAAAAAGAACTGACAGTCAGGGCGTCCTCACAACATGGCAATTCCAAATTCATCCAGATCCATCTGAGTCCCTTTATCCAAACTTCTGGGTGTGCTGGAGCCATTGCATCACATCACTTACAGGTCAAAGAAACACCCTGGACAGGAAATAATTCCCCAAAGCTCAACATGAAAGTGAAAGTGACTATCCTTGTCATTGGTAAGGTCACAGCATAGCACAGGAATCCTGGGCCAAAATCTGACCTCTGCATTTAACCCACAAACACCATCATATCAAGTGCCTGGGGAGCAGTCATGGGAAGTGTACCTTGCTCAAGGGTTCCTCAGGACAACCTTCTGGTAAGGAGTTTGAACCCACGATCCTCCGAGCCTGCGGCCGACTCTCTAACCACTAGGCCACCGCTGCCCCATGGTGATGCTTCACCTTTCCGATGCCACTGCCAGGCCATGAGAACTGCACACTCAAATCTTTACAATCTTGCCTCAAACAACGCAGAGAGATCAAATGCACTTATGGTTTTTATCACTGCATTATGTTTTTTTAGCTCACTTTAATCCATTAACCACATTTTAAACAAACCACATTCGTTCATTTGAGCTTATTCATTACGTCTGAGAAGCTGAAGGCCAGTGTGAGGTGATACATGAGAACAGTGCTTAATTATATAGACATCAATTACTTGGCAAGACTTCTGCAATCAGGGTCGGACACCGGGACCATATCAAAGCACTTCAGATTGGACTCCCAAGCTTGTGAACTTAAATTACCTGAAGCATCAGTACAAATCTAAAGAAGCAAAGTTTAGACTTCCAGCTCGGGGCTGATGAAACACATTTGGGGAGAAGAAAATTGCTTAATGGAGAATTTCGCCAAAATACAGGTGGCAGCAATGCCTGCCTGAAAGCAGTAATCAAAGAGGTAATAGCCACATTAGGCTTTGAAACCAGCAGTCTTTTGACTATCTCATCTTGAAATGGCCACTTTATGTGGTCCATTTGGGAATAAACGCGGCTATCTGTTGCGATGACAAGGGACGCATACTAAATGACGCTACTGCTATCCTTCAATACACGGCAGATCAAAAGTGCACGCCGAAATATTGAGGTCCATCAGAACATGGGTACTCAACATACCCCATATCTGACCCTCACTCCTTTTATTTGTTCCTCTTTTTTCTCTCCTTTTATTTTCTGAAGGATATTTTCTCTGGTAGCCTCAAATGACTGGGCTATTGTTCCTGCATAAACGTATAACCCTGTTCCGCATTCATTACAGGGCTTGGAGAGATTGGGAGAGAGAGAGAGGAGAGAGAGAGATGGAGAAAGGCATTGAGAAGCAGAGACACAGACAACAACAACACAACAACAATAAGAGGAGTGTAGAAAGAGAAGACTTTATTATCGATGCGCTATGCTTGTCAGGAGTGTGGAAGCTGGGCCAAGGCAGGCAGGCACTAGACGTGTCACGATGAATCTCTCTCTCTCTCTCTCTGTGCCCAAAAACAGGAGGGCTGAGAGAAGTGTGGAAGAGCCACACCATGGTAGCATATCAAGCGCTCTACCAGGGCGCCCACTGTGGAAATGTCAGCTTAGTTGGCAAATAGGTGCTCCGTCAGGCCTCCACTGATATCCACCCAGATAACAAGCTGCTTGCATTTTGCCTAGGAATGCTACCTGCTACCTCTGATATTTATGCATCAAAAAGGGACCCAGAGAAAGCTCCACACACACACACACACACACACGCACACACACACACACACACACTGCTGCTTCCTCCTAGCCCTGATGAACATGGAAAGTGTCCAGCAGTGGCCATTAGGTAGGTCAGGCTGTGCTGGGGTGAAACGAGGAAAACTGCAGATACGTGGTCACAATAGCAGACTACTGGGCACAAAGGTGACTGTAGGTGCACCAGTGAAAGCACTGGCAATATTTCATTTGCAACATAGTTAATTTATGTCAGCAGATGCCGGAATTTGCTTTGCAGCCATCGGCTGGACAACATGGACACGGTAAAAGCATATTATGATTCTATTCAGAAAGAGTCCCAAATGAAAAGCTCTTTTATCAAGAGCAGACTGAAAACTCAGATGTTTCGATTCTGGAACTAAAACAACGTGCTCAGAGAAACATTTATCCAGAAGTGTACATACTGCAGGGAAAACGTGGCTTGCACAAAAGCATAATTCTTTGATTTCATTACAATTTTTATTTAGCTCTCTTAAATGATTTCAGATTTGCTTTTTGAAATTTTTGAAGTGCGTGGAAGGAGGCATCATGAGGAGGTATACAGGGAATCTCCGCGATGTGGAATCATGAAAGAAAGAAAAGACGAAAAACCTTCCGCTCCCATGTTTGAATATGTGTAAAGTAAAAAAGTGGCGTATTTAGGTGTGTGTTCCTGTTTAGATGTGTGCTTACTTTCAATGTAAAGGGTGTTTGGTTTTCAACTGACTGGCGATTCTGATGCATCATAAAAGTGAAAGTGACTATTCTTGTCATTGTGAGCAATACAGCTAACTACAACAAAATTACACCTCTGCTTTTACCCACACATACACACACATGTGCAGCAGGGGCAGTTATTGAAAGCGCCTGGGGAGCAGTGACGTGGGACGGTACCTTACTCAAGGATCAGAAGGAAATGAAGTGAAAAGAGGGGAACCTACTGGTCTGGGATTCAAACCAATGAACTTCTGACCCTGAGGCCGTCGCCCTAACCACTAGGCCACCGCTGCTCCGGTGTTAAATGTATGAAATATGTTCAAGTGTTTTATGCATAGATAAATCAATAATAATGCATGTGGCGAACAAAATGATGTTTTTTAACCTTGTATTTTAATATCCTGAATAAAATAATGCTCATGGTTTCCATTGCTGTCAAGACTGCAGACAAACATGTAAAGCAGCACATAATTTCATGTTGGTACAAATAAAGAGTTGGCTAAGAAATAAGAGAGCAATTTAGTTCTAGTTAAACGTGGAAATTATGTATCACCAAAGTTATTTACATGGTGGGGAAAGCCTAGCACTGCAAAGGCGAGAATCGTTATCTCAACAACAAATGTCTCTCATTGATATGTGAGGAGTGAATGTGCAATATCTGATGCCTTTTGCATGTTTCAGAAACTCCCAGTCTAAGTAACGCATGCAGGAGACGCTATGGTGATGGTGCGAGCTGACGAGAGGCCTTATATCCCAATAAAGCAAAGATTAGGGAGAGAGAGCGACAGAGCGCCTGCAGGGTTATGCTATCATACTCCATCCTAATGAAGAACGGAGGAAATAATTAGAATTCTCATCGCTATATCGCTTTGATTTTCTTCCCCTGAATGGCATTGACACTCCTTCCAGATTGAGTTTAATTAGGCCCATATCGCTAAATCAATATCATGCAACAATGGCCAAACAATGGCATGGGAATCTGTCTTGTTACCGTAGGCTATACAAGGGACCGAGATTGAGAGAGGAAAGCATGTTGGTGTATGTGCGAGTTTGGGTGTGTGTGTACGTGAGAGAAAGCGAGGGAGAGGCTGCGTGTGAGAGAGAAAGAGAGAGGTGAGAGAGAGAGAGAGAGAGAGAGAGAGGGAGAGAGAGAGAGGCCACGATAGGATGAGGAGGAGACTGTGACAGCTGCTGACATTCGAGATGGGTGCTTTGCTCTCATTAGAACCCGGGTCCTGTGGCATCTGGCAGTAGCTGTAAATGTGTTGCAGAGATGCGAAATGGGTCTGGCGGGGGCTTGGAGGAGGAAATCCTGCGAGAAAGAGAGAGAAAGAGAGAGAGAGCTGTGGGGTTTTAGGTAAACAGTGCCACGTGGCTGAATATGAATAGGGGAAGATAATATGCCAGCAGGTTCACATTCACTGCCCAGCCACATTTGCACAGGGCCATGCATTCATTACGCGCCTAGCCCAGGATGCTGCGCTGGGATCACATTGCAGCTCAGCCTGGGCAAGCAGTACAGCAAGCATGGCTGTTACCGTAAACTGACTGTGCCCACCCACGCCAACACAGGCAAGCTTTGGGCTGGAGCGTGGGGAGGAGGGGGGGGGGGGGACTGGCTACAGGACACTGCTGGCTTTAAACAACACACTCAACAGTGCTAACACTCCTGAAGGCTAAACCAAAAATATTATTCAGTTGACATTCTGCTCACAACCGCACAGCATCTTTCATTCATTCTCAGCCACATTAGCATTATGGGATGTGCATCCTTATGAATAAGGATTGTTTAATATATTGTGTTCAATATGACAGAAATTCTTTGAACAACACTCTCAACACATGAAATTGAAATAAACAAAATCCCTATTATCTCTCTCACACACACACACACACACACACACACACACACACACACACACACACACACACACACACACTGTGAACAATGAATTTGTCTGCAATTAGCTCATCCTAGACAAACTGGAAGTGAACACATACCAGGAATACTGGGCAGCATTACCTGCACCCTGGAGGCAATGGTGGGGTCTTACACAAAGGCAAGCTGTGGATGCAGGATGGGGAAGCGGTGGTCCAATCCAAGTATGGGATTTACCTTTTTCTGGGCCATTTCTTTCCCATATGTTGAGCATAGTAACTTCTTTAATGTTTCGTTTAACGATCCACATGTAGGGCTGGCAGTTGCAGGGCTGAGTATCTTACACCTGTGGATGCAGGATGGGAAAGTGGTGTTCACTCACCTCCCCTTTACCCACATTTTTCCTGCTTAACATGGGAATCGAACCCTCAACTCACCGGTTGCGAGCCCCCTTTAAGGCCTCCATTAGGCCACGGTTGCCCACAGTGCAGTTATATTACTAACATTAGCTCCACAGCAATGTTCAGTCAAATTACTGTTATGCGTTTTCCTAAAAAGTCATCAGGTCTCAGTGGTTGACCATGCATTTTCAGGCCGACTTGCTCTCATTTCCACACAGTCGCCCATTGAGATCTGCTGTGTGTTGAGATATTACACAGCAAAGTCAGCTGGAGGGAGAGCTGAGATAGTGAAAACTCTAGAAATCGATTGGCTATAAACAACATTCTGGGCTAAAACTGCTGAATATAAACTGAAAATACAATATTATGCAAGCCTGGTCTGCAGTATCTTATTCACCCTTAGTCTCAATATGGGTCATGCATTTTTATAAACGACTTGCTGGACAGACAATAAAATATTATACTGTGTGTTCCTTCTGATGCAATTTAGCGTGAGCCACAATACCACTGCTAGCAAGCAAATGCCACGTAATGTGAGGTGAGAGGAAGAAGTGTGAAAATGAATGGCACATGACTTTTGCCAACTGCAGATTCACAGTTTCATTCATTGTTAGAATGATGTGCCGTGCATCCCTGTTAATGAATTCACGGACAGCGGTCCAGTGGGTCGTGTGTTGGATTTAAAACAGCTCAGTGTGAGTAACAGTAGCCTGGTCAGCCATTGAGCCCCGCTGTGCTTGGAGATGTTTGCCGGCGAATTCAGCTGAAGTAGGAGATGAGCTTCACCTGCTCCTCTTGTTTTTCTAAAACAGCAGGGATTTATAAACAGGGCTGTCAGCACTCTGCAAAACCAGGAGGAGAACGGGCAGAGAAGAGCAGGAAAAGGCCAATATGGGCAGCTTTCTTTTTGCTAAACCTTTATCCTGGCCACGTGAGGAGGGGAGAAGAAAGCATAGATGTGAAAGCCAATCAAAGGCACCTTGACTCTGCAATCATGGTCCTCGATGCTATTCAGTGAAGAAATATGAATGGAGAGAAAAGGAGAGATGACAGGTAATGAGGTGTTTTGGTTCCATCTGTGTTCCAGACCTGCCTCCCATTTCAAATCCCTCTTTTCCATGACCATGCATTAGCTACATTAGCTACACATTTGCTTGATGGTCCAGTCTCTGCCTGGGATTTGTACCTTTTTCTGGGCCATTGCTTACCCATATGTTGAGCACAATTTTTTTTAGTTCACAAGCATCATGCATGGCTTATGAACCATCATCACAGCAATCACCAGCTTTCAGCAATTTATGAGCAGGCAAAATTACGACAAAAAGGCTAAACGGATAAACGCAGGGGTCCATGGCTCTTGTCCTGGGACTGGGGGTCCAGCACAGTCAGAGAGAATCTTAAGTGCACTCACTAAACCCAGCAATCAATCGTCAAGTGAGCATATTCCCCATGTGCTGAACATGAACTGAGGACCCAGTATCTGTGCAGGACACTGGTCCTCCAACGCCAAGGCAACCCCTGCATTAATGCTTCGGCAGGGTTTACCAGAAGGTTTTCAAGTTTGCTTGCTAGTCTTTGAGTGTCAGGATGACTTAACAAGAGCCCCAGTCCTTCTCATTAAGGACCGCGAATCAGATTGTGTCAAAGGGGCTCATATCTAAGAAATTCTCGGATTTGTTTGTCTAGACACCTCTAGAAAGATCAGGAGCTGTTTCACAAAGCAGGATGCTCAGCTGATACTTAATGGAAGCCCAAAGCCAAGCCTTTGCAAAAGGACAAGAGCTCTGAGATGATCCTATTGGACAGTCCTCAGCTTTAGGGTTAAGTTAGTCAGCTGAGAAATCCTTTTTTTGTTTTTGCCCAGTGATCTGTGTCACGTGAAGGTAAAAGACTAGTAATGAAAACCCAGCCTTGGGGAGTTTCTCCTGTAGATTTTTTTAACTTCCACTCATTGTTTGTTCCTCACGCTCTTAGGACGGGTTTCCTTTCTATTGTTGCTGATTCAGGACCTACATTTCTGCAAATCTTCTCTTATAGTGTCATGTTTATGAAGTGAACTGTATTTAAGTGAGCTGCTGAGAAGTGACGAGAAGAGAACTGGAGCAGGAAGGGGAGGTGCGAGATTTTTGAGGACGAGAGGGGAGAGGTTCAGAGCAGCGTGAGGAGGCTGACAGAGTGAGAGACGGCGAGCTGCTCTCAGGCGGAGAGGAGGAGTAGCTTGCACTTGTCAGACACATTTTTCTAGTCGACTTGCTGAGGATCGATCGCTGCATCGGGGCCGATATCTGTGTTGATCGCGCTTAGACGGCTCCGAACAAGGCTTTATGGGAAGTGAGTGACAGGAACAAACCGATGCACTGTCTCTACTATATCTCTCAGAGGTGCCAGCTGTGTGGCATTTGCCCACTAAACACACAGGAGCTGCAGTTTGGAGGGTTGGTTACAGGCTTTCACTGATCGCATTAATAGTGTATTAGATCTGTAGATCTATACGGGTCTATAAGGAGCTCTGAGGAAAGGGCCCATATAAGGGGCAGTGGTGGCCTAGTGGTTAGGGAGTTGCCCCTGCATCGGAAGATTGTGGGTTCAATTCCCTCACAAGTAGGTTGCCTTGAAGTACCCTTGAGCAAGGTACCGTCCCGGTCACTGCTCCCTGGGCGCTTTCAATAGCTGCCCACTGCTGCATGGTGTTTGAGTGCATGGGTTAAATGCAGAGGTCCAATTTCATTGTGGTTCATGTGTGCTGTGACCTCGCCATGACAAGCTTTCACTTTCATAATTGGCAGTTATCTTGCAAAAGTAAAAGTTTGGGTCAAAGAAGACTTTAGCTGACTTCATCAGTGAAATTATTGTTGAATAATTTCATGAATTACTGCTTTAATTTTACTTGCAAATAAAGTTTTGATATTATAAGTGACTTTTATTTGGGCAAAAAATTATAATAATTATCATAAGTAAAATCAAATTTTAAGAAAAATGATGGGCCTTAAACAATACCAACACAGAGAACAGAAGTGACAAAATACTAATTCTGTACTGAAGTAGAGTTTTCAGGTATTTCACTTGACATTGAATCATACCCCCACATTTATATATATATATATATATATATATGATTTAATAATATTATCTATACCACTATTTCTTACTTTTTTCTGAACAGCCTTGTTTCTTTTGTTTACATCATTGCATGTCTTCTCAACATCAAGACTCATTTCATCCTAATTGGATGGAACAATAACACCCCCCCATAACTATCAGATTATTGGATGTAATTTATGCCTTCTTATGCACAAGACCTCTTATACAGGTCAGAATGTAAAAGATTTAAACCTCATATCTGAAGTAGGATTGTTTCATATAGTGTTTCTACATGGCACGTGGCTCAGTTTGCTTTTCCACACAAACAGCTGATCGAAAAATCTCCCTAAAAAAGAGCCTTTTTAATGTTATCGTCTGAGTGCATTTCACTGTTGTTGCTTTTATTCGAGTACATTTTTACTTTGAGTTAAACGCTAATTCAGTACTGCTTCGTTTTTTAACACCTAAAGTAAGTTTTGCATTTTTGCCCCATCTAATGGAGAATTCCCAGTTTAAGACACCTTTTCTGCTGATTTTTGCTGAATTTTAAATACAGAAGGGAAAATATACCATAAATTATGGCTTGTGTAAAGGTTATGGCACATTTGAACTGTACCTTAAAAGATAACATTCGTTTAAATTAAATTAAAGTAAATAATTTTCCCAAATGGGATGGAAATGACTCACTTTCCATCCATATAGAAGGCTATATATACAGTACTGTGCAAAGGTTTTAGGCAGGTGTGAAAAAATGCTGTAAACAAAGAATGCTTTCAGAAATGGAAGTGTTCATCATTTATTTTCATCAATCAACAAAATGCAGTGAATGAACAAAAGAGAATCTAAATCAAATCAGTATATGGTGTGACCACCCTTTGCCTTCAAAACATCATCAATACTTCTAGATACACTTGCACACAGTTTTTGAAGGAACTCGGCTGGTAGGTTGTTCCAAACATCTTGGAGAACTAAGCACAGATCTTCTGTGGATGTAGGCTTCCTCACATCCTTCTGTCTCTTCATGTGATCCAGACACACTGGATGATGTTGAGATCAGGGCTCTGTGGGGGCCAGAAGAACTGATGCTGGTTTGAGGGCAAAAGGTAGTAACACCAAATATTGATCTGATTGAGATTTTTCTTTTGTTTCGCTCACTTTGCATTTTGTAAATTGATAAAAATAAACAATCATTATTTATATTTCTGAAAGCGTTATTTGTTTACAGTATTTTTTCCACACCTGCCTAAAACTTTTGCACAGTACTGTATAAATAGCCTTGTAGCCAACACCAAACAAGTATTGGATCTGTTTATACAAATCTAATGTGTTGCCATTCATTGACTTGGAGAAATCCTGCTGGCTTGACTGAGGTCAGAGAGCTTAGACTAACACGGTTAGCTCCTTGATAATGTGCGGCCATTAAATCCACACGCCCGTTAAAAGAAACGAGCCTGAGAGACGACCTGCTGACGGGGATGTCTTAATGAGGCAAAATGGAGTGAATACTTGTGTTCCCGCTCGCGTTAATGGAGGGAGCAACTTCCTTCAGGGAGGAATCATTTCTCCCTTCCCTCCTGCAAGTCCCGTCCGACCTGAATAATAATGCGGTAGCATGCTCCCTAACATGGTGCCCCGGACCTCTTAGAGTGCAAGAGGAGCTCATTGCTATGGAGTGCGGTGCTTAGTGCCGACTGTGCTTCTAATGCATGCCGAGGGAAGTGGAGAAAAGGGGGTGGAGGATCAAAGGGATTCGTGGATTTGAGTGCTAGACTACCTGGCAGTGGTGCTTTTAGTTTTAGCACATGCGCTACACGCACCCCACACAGGCTCAAGTGCGCGAACGTACGCCGTCCCACACACAGTGTGTGTCCTTGAGTGCTAGAAAAGGACAAACACGCTGGAGCAGGTGAATGCATGCGTGGCTGAGCCCCTGAAATATTGGAGGCCGTTTTATGATTACAGCTAAATATCACCCTGCACGTTTCAGCAGCCCAAAGCTCATTTTCTTCCTCTGTGTGTTTCCTTTGTTTCCTTCTTTTCTTCTACCCTCATTCGCTTTGTGCAATCACGGAACGGATCAATGGCTCTCCACACCATTGCAGGGAACTGAACTGAGGCGGTCACGGTGCGGAGGGCTTGAAACAGCAAAACACAAAAAAAAAAGGAAGGGAGGAGTAGAAGGGGTGAGGTAGGCCTCCAGTGCCTCTCACTCCAGCCCCGCCATCACACTCCAGGAAGCCATAGCTATCTCCATCCTTCCATTCATCTGCCCATGACTGCGCTGACCATTCTTCTCGCAAGACTGGTACTTTGCTTTCATTTGCTTCTCCCCCCTTTTTCATTTGCAAAGCCTCATTACAGAAATTGCTCCAAATTACATCTCTTCCGACACTTCGAAACACAGGCATCACACTCAATCTCATGACTGGCTGCCTCTTGAAGATCCGCTTCCCTCCGAAAAGGATTGAGCGACCGTTCAAAACGAGCACTTGCTCTAAAAGAACATATAGCGTTATGCAAATGTGTGCTGCAGTTGAAGGCATCTTCAACTGCAGCACATTCCTGGTGGACGGCCGAGCACCACCGAAGCTGTTTGCATTATTTGAGGTCTTTTATTTCACAGTAACATATTAGTATAAGCTTCTATTTTCAAATGCAAATGTAATGTGTGTTTGATGCCACACTCGACTTTTTTTATCCTGCTTAAACAAGTGTAACATAAACATTAATAAAGAAACAGAAATGCCCTCACTACATAAATTGCTTGGCTTCTCATCTAACCCGCCCTTCAGTGGTTCGCCAGCCGCCTGAGAATATTGCTCAAACCGCAATCAAAATGATTTCTCCTTCAGACATCCTGCTTAGCATTAGAAACTCATCCAAATCACCAGGCTAAATCATTCCACAGTTAAAAAGGAATGGAAAATGGAATAAAAATGTAGCCCCTGGATCCATTTCTCATAGCGGAGCTCCAGAAGTTTACCGCTGACTGCCTGCGGTCGCCACTGCTTTTTTTTTCTTCTTTTTCCCGCGGAAAATTTCCCATTAAGTAGCCGGTCTGAGGACGTGTTATGATTTATCCCCTCCCAAGCCGCGCGAGTAATTATAGCAGCCCCTCATTAAATTATACAGCCTGCATGCACATTCATAACCTGCAGAAAAGGGACTTTGAGAGAGGTTGCTTTAAGAAATGTGTCACCAAACAAAGCTGTCCTCACTCGCCTCCGCTCAGTTTGGACCGCGGATGATGGTGACCTCTGGAAAGTGCTCGTCGCCGTGCAGCTCTCGTCGCTTTTGCAAAACTGACCTATGGGTCGGGCTGCAAGACTCGCTGAGAGTCACAGTCAGTGATGATCAGGGTTGAGACGTGCACAAGCGAGACAAACCACAGGGGGCGCTGTACACCTAATTAAACTGAAGCTGTTGGCTTATTACTCATCTTTTGCTCAGTTAGAGCTAGCATCTAAACCAGGAAAGAACGCAGGGACACATTCACACAAAGAAAGACGAGAGCTCTTCCTAATGTCAGGTGCAACAACTCAGCAGTGCTGCTTTGAGCTCAGGCAGTGTCTGACTTCACTCATGCATTATAAACAGTCTTATTTCTTCAAGTCTGCATGACAGTGCAATGTGAATTAGTGAAGTCTCTTTTGGATTTAGTACTTTTAAAGAGCTCACTTTTAGAATGAGTCTGAAGCTGTTTCGACACTCTGTCTGGGGCAGTCTGGTTCCTTAGAGCAGCGTGCACAAGACAAACCTGCAATGGTGGAAATCAAAAATCTACTTTTTAATCTAGAGCAAACCGTCTTTTTCATTTTGGGTTCCCTTTTCTACAACTTCCCTGTTCAAAGCTGGTTTCTCTGATTCTCTGATCAGACAACATGCAATGTTTAGACACTGCTGAGAAAGATTTGCTTTCTCAGACACCCGCTTCAAATGCAGTCCTGTCAATTTATGCAAATAATCGAAATAATCTTCTCTAAATATTCTTAGGCGAAAAAGAAAAATGATAAAATGTGAACAGTGAATGATAAAAGTAGTTCTGTAGATCTCTACGCAGTCTTAAGGGTTCTTCCTGAAATCGTTGCAATGTGTGGAGGACACGTTCTTTAAGGAACCACCAGCAGAAACCAAAGGTGGATCTTCCGTGGCATGACGTAAGGAACTGGTTTATGGAAAGATTAAAGCTGGCACATGGACATAAAAGCTCAATAGATTATTTTAGTGGAAATCAGGTTGAGTCTGAAGTTTGGGATTAATCTTTGGAGACACGGCTCCATATTCCTTTCTTCCGGCTGCAGCTGTTATGGGGTCACCACAGCAGATCAGTCGTCTCCATTTCCTCCGGTCCTCTGCATCTTCCCTATTCACACCGACCACCCTGCATGTCCTCTCTCAACATAACCACCCATCCGGTATTCTTGTCATTGTGAAACAGAGCAAAGCACACAATGAGCCACAACAAAATTCAACCTCTTTTACCCACACACACCGGGCAGCTATTGAAAGCGCTCGGGGAGCAGTGACGGTGACGGTGACGGTACCTTGCTCAAGGGTACCTCAGTGCAGCCTACTAGTCGGATTCAAACCCATGACCTTCTGATCCTGAGGCCAACTCCCTAAACACTAGGCCAGCGCCGCCCCCATGGTGTATGGTGTCGTGCACAGACAGTTTAAACCCATCATATTGTGGACCATAATGCTACAGCAGCCAGTGTTCAGATCTTAAGGAACCCTTTGAAATTCATCTGGAAGCGAATGATATTGAACCAATTCACAAGATTTTACACACTGAGCGAGCGTCTTGTTGCAGCGATGGACTTGACAGAGCAGTATGGAGTATAAAAGAAACTAAAAAAATATGTAGACATTTTTGCAAAAGTTTGTATTACAATCACGGTAGTTCTTATGAATACTAATGAGTTCTGCGATTTCAAAATTTCACCAGCATGGAGAGAATTCCGAGCAGGCTGCGCAAAGCCTCATATGTCCCCGTGATTGTAGGACAATGGAGGGAATCTGGGAGTAATGGGATGCATTAGGCCTACAATCTTTTCACCAGGTTTCAGCATCATTTGAATTCCCCTCGTGTTACCTCAGACCACCCTGGACTGGGACTACATTAGCTCCAACACCCACAGAGTACTCCCAGCGTATGAACACTGGTACATATTTCCTTTCAAAACGTTCCTCGTGCTCGAGCAATTAGCCACTCACCGGCACCATGTTTTTTAAAACCTTTTACGTAAAAAAGAAATAAATAAATAAATCAGATGAAAGCCTTGTGCCCATTTCACAGCCTCAAACTAAACCTCCCCCAGCACTAAAAGACCATTCCATGCACTCAGTTATAATTGTACAACTACACTCTCAGTAGAGAGTCCCTGTTGTTAATGTAATGTTTATTGTACAGTACTGTAGCAGGTGCTGGAAGGGGATGTACGAAGCTGGGTTCAATGCTTTTTTATTTCTTTCTTTTAGCGGAACAACGTGTCTTAAGGCATTAGAATGCAAAACACTCATATTTAAGCTAATTATCCAAATGTGCCTGTCATTTAATATTTGAATTAGAATATTTACCTTTGAAATGGGGATTACCGCTGAAAGGTTGCATTAAAAATCGTTTGCTTTTATTTTCCTCGGCTGCTTTCCGTGCAGAAGTGTTTTCATGCTCTAGCTGTTCTCTCAAAGAGTGATTACATCAGAGCTTCAAAAAGGTTCAACCCTCTTTTTTTGGGAGCGCCAAACCCATTAATGGTGGCTTTCATTCTGGCGGATATATTGCTCAAAATGGTGTTTCGTAACAGCTGTTTGATTCACAAAAGCCTCCCTCCCTCAAAGCGTCTATACCCAGCATAACCACACCGCAGCAATTGTAGCCGGTGTCAGTCCGAGCTGATAATTGTGACCTTGGCAGGTCGGGCAGCGAATAGCCTCTACTATCTCCTCTAGCGGTGCACATCTAGGCTCCAGATCCACTGCTCGGAAAAAAGACACATAAAAGAATGCTCAATGAAAAAACATACCACGAGTGGGGCGGAATTAATCTGGAGTGTACACATTTACAAATTAAGGAATTACTCCCTCAGAGCCTGTCTGTTTTAAAATCCGTTTTTAAGAGAATAAAGGAGTTGCGGAGCGCAGCTTTCACTCAGCTCTGAATGGAAAAAGCCAATTATTCTCAAAGATATTGACAAGGCCAAATGCAGGAGCGGTGAGAAGGGCATTTAGAGCAGAAAACCAGTCTTGTGGGGCAACCTCAATTAACCGGATTTCTCTCGCGTTCAGATACCTCCCGGCCGTGCCGAAGATACCCGGTTATGGTTGTGTAATTAGTCCATTTACAGTGAGGGGAGGATGCCTGGTTCCCACAAAAGGAACGTTTGATTAAAGAGACTCATAGAGGTCAGGCCGTCACAGCACATCTCTCACGGTGTTATCCACCAAATTAGTCGACGCGGCCGGGGATGTAATTAGGTCACCAAGGTGCAGAGGTGATCACAGTGATCATAGCTCATCATAGGTGGTCAAAGTGAGATGAATGTGAACAGTGTCATTACCTCAGCAGCGGGGTGGATTGATTGGTGGAGACTAATGCTCACGCCCCTAAGGTCTCCATGTGCCTTACATTACGTACGTTCCTGCAAGGCGGAAAGCATAGATTAATATAATTGATAGTTGAAGAGATAGAAAGGTTATTTGTCACCACTGCATTAGATCCCCCTGCCAGTCAGATCATAACAGAGATCAATTTAACGTCTTGTTCTTATTTTTATTCATCGTTTTCTTTTACTACTTATTGGGAATCTCAGTTGTGTTAGGATTGACTGCAAGCCTAGACAGTGGTTCCCAAAGTGCAGATGTGCAGATGTGCACTGCCATTTCCTGCCATGGTGGTGGTTTAGTGGTAGGATACTCACCTATTGATGCTCACCTATGCACCTAGAGGTTGCAGGTTGAAATCCCAGTACCACTGGGTACCTGTGCAAAACCCTTAACCCCAAGTTGCTCTAGCAGGACTGTCTCTGTAAACAGGTTTACCCTGAGCAAGGTACCATCCCCAACACTGCTCCCTGGGCACTGGATGTATGACTGTCCACGGCTTCATGGTCTGTTTGGCTTTAAATGCAGAAGAAGCACCTTGTCGTGGTTCCCTGTGTGCTGTGTTGTGCTGTGCATGCACAATGACAAATAAACGCTTTCACTTCATTTTCTAAATCTGATTTTGACTTTAATTCAATTCGAAATCGAAATATGCTGCTTGCATCACTTGAATAATCAGATAACTGCAATCCAACTGTGGGCACGTTCTCGGTGTGAGTGTAAGCACGCTTAGTGATTAAAAAAAGTCAGACGTTCAGTGATTTAGTATGGACCAAACTTGAAACCACATCCCAATCTGATCTGAATTTGATTAGAAATGTGGGATTTCACAGGGTTTTTGCTGTTCTGACTGCAGAATATCTGTCCTATAATAGGGTGGTGGTCCAGTGGTAGGATACTTGCCTATGGATCAAGAGGTCCCAGGTTCGAATCCCACCTCTGGCTCTACCACCACTGGGTCCATGAGCAAGACCCTTAACCCTGAGTGTCTCCAGGGGGACTGTCCCTGTAATTAGGACATGTAAGTCGCTCTGGATAAGAGCGTCTGCTAAATACCGTAAATGTAAATGTAATGTCCTGCGCTGATATACAGAGCTGGCTCATAGGTCTGCAGGGTCTTTAAAAAAAAAAATCCTGGAAATGCACCCACCCAGCATAATTTTCAACCCAGTAAAATCTATGCTTATCCACCACATTATCACCAGCATGGCCTAATGGCTCGACCCTTCTGTTGTATCATTGACTCAGGTCAGCTTGCCAAGTTGAAAGCAAATTAATTGGGTTACATTTGAGCAAGAAAAAGATGAGCTCTGAGGTTTCTCAAAACACGGTTTAATAACTAATATAGTTTCTCACACATAGGACATAACACCTCAAGGGGATTTTATTTATATATATATATATATATATATATATATAGTATAAAGTGACCTGTATTACACATGAAGAAATAGATGCTGCTTTTCTGATGTGAACTGCAGTAAAGAGGGTGCCTGGACTGCTTTTTTCATGCAGGTCTGTGTGCTGAGGCTATGTGGTAACAGGAGCCGCAGCAGTCTGCATTATTCAGTGGGCTAAATGCTGGAGTTAAGTGCGGGCAGCATGTCAGGGAGGCGTAGCCACTGAGTGACATCAGTCTTTATATGTAAATCTTTCTAATCTGAATCATCAAGTCAAATGAGACCAGAATGTGAATTAAAGTTGTTGAAATGACTGGTTGAACTGACAAAAAAAAAGCCATAAATAATTCATTTGAAATAAAGTTTTCAAAACATTCACCTTTTGTCATTGTTTCTGGTATAAGGACTTTGTGGGAACTAGTAGTTATGGGGTGACGCTAGGTCAGTAGTGTTATTTACCCACCACCACTCGCCTACAGATTTCCTGCCCGTCCAAGGGATTGAACCCCGACTCTTCAGCTGCAAACCATTTAATCAAACTGTTAGACCTTGCCTTCCACTTTGGTAACACTGGTCAAAAACAAGTGGTAAATACATCGGTATATGAAATATAAACTTGTATAAATGTAAAAATTAATTGGGCTTTGCTTTTATCTCCTTTTCACAAACCAGAAACCTCCTAATACAAGCATTTCCCATTTATATTTTAGCCAGTGAACACTCTCCCCATCCTCTGATTATCTCTGCAGTGGCAGGTCTGTACTGATTATCTCCACCCAGGAGCGTCCTTATGTTTCCATGTGTTCCCTGCACCCTCTAATCTCTTGATATGATAGATATAAACTTAAATGGATACATTAGGTACCCTTATAAAATAATCCCTACAAAGAATGAAGAAGAGATGCACTTGCCTTCCATTAGGTTAGCTTCAGTGAACCAGTTATCTAGCTAAGCACACAGTAATTCTGTTTTTTGAGAAGTCAGACAGAAACTTTGGGAATAATTGCTCTGTCTGGTCTTAGCACAACCGTATTTTTATTTAAGTTGCTGACTACAAAGCTAGCAAAACACATTTACAGCATGACCATGAACATATTGATAACCTTCTTCTGTTTCAAAAGTCAACTTTTTAACAGCTTTGCTAACAATTAATAAAGATAAATTGGTATGGCCGTAATTAGAGAAGGGTACGGTGACGCTAGTGCTACAGCAGTATTGTAGGGCCAGTCCAAAGGGATCTTCAAACTTCAAACTTCAAATTTTGGTAGTGGACGACAGCAAAACGTACTAATAATAAGCCAACGCCTAAAGATGTTTGTTACTTGCGCTCACCTTGAAATTCTTCCCATCTCTGCTTTTGTAAGCACTGCATCAAATTCATTTAGCAGGCCTTTCAGTAAAGAGACATGCAGTGGATTCTAGTATTCTAGGCATATTGAGAAGAGCATATTGTGACGTAAAGTAATCTCAAAAGCAATATTGTCCATCACGGTTCTCATTACTGTTGAATGTAGAGCTTGTATAATATAACACAATTGAAACCGTATCTTCCTGGCTTGGAAAAAATCTGTTTTCTAAGGTTGAAGGGTAGAAGTGTAAAGATAATTTGGCATTTTCACTTTTTGTTCTTATCTGAAGTGTTATTTCAGCATTATTGTCCCTGTGTAGTTTTAAAAATCAGGGTTTACAGATTTGTTCTGTGGTTCCCAGCCATAAAAAGTTTTCAAAAGCACGTAAAATGCATAAAAGCCATGTTTTCTTTTGTGTAGTTTTGAAAGCAGGGTTTACAGATTAGTTCTGTAGTTTCAAGCAAAAAAAAAAGGGTTCAAAAGCATGTAAAATGCATAAAACACAGCCCAAACTGCAAGGATCAAAAACAGTCAAAGGTCTGTATTTTGGTTATAATACTAAATAATGCAATATTTAAACCAGCATTACATCAATAATACACTGCTGGGTACGTTTTCTGCTGTGTTTTGCCGAGTAGTATTAAAAGATGTTGGCTTTAGATTTATATTTATTTCATACTCTTGCTACCAGACGTTGTAAGGGTGTCAGAAAGGTTCTGGATGTGACATCTGGACAGAAGAAGGAGGACAAGGAAGTCTGGTGGAAGATTAAGGAAGTTCAGGAGTGTATACAGAGGAAGAGGATGGTGAAGAAGAAGTGGGATAGTCAGAGCGATAAATAAGTAGACAAGAGTGCATGGAGATGATGTGCAGGGCATGTACAGAGATGGTGAAGTCAAAAGATAAGGCGAATGAGGAGTTGTAGAAGAGGATGGACACTAAAGAGGGAGAAGAGGACTCATTTTTCAGCAATAGAATAGACAGAGCTGGGAAAGATGTGTAGCAGTTCAGGGCCATAAAGGACAACAATGGAAACACAGTCACAAGCGACCAGAGTGTGTTGAGCAGATGGAAGGAAAACGTTGAGGGTCTGATGAAAAGACACAATGAGAGAGAAAGAATATTGGATGATGTGAGCATAGTGAACCAGGACATGCAGCAGATTAGCAAGGTTGAAGCAAGAGCAGTTCTGAAGAAGATGAAGAATAGAAAGATTGTTGACCCAGATGGTATTCCTGTGGAAGTATGGAGGTGTTTAGGAGAGATGGCAGTAGAGTTTCTAACCAGATTGTTTAACACAATCTTGGAAAATGAGAGGCTGCCTGAGGAGAGGAGGACAAGTGAACTAGATTTTCAGGAATAAGGGTGATGCACAGAGCTTTAGCTTTAGAGGGATAAAGTTGTGCAGTTATGGGAAGGAATGGTGGAAGCTGGGAGAAGAAAAGAGGTGCTGATTAGTGAGCAGTAGTATGGTTTCATTTCAAGAAAGAGCATGATAGATGCAATGTTGCATTGTGCCTTTGTGAACTTGGAGAAAGCATATGACAGGGTGCCAAAGGATATTTATGAGAAAGTGGTGAGGTCTGCAATAGGAGTGACGGATGCATTTTATACAGGTGGGATTACATTAAGGATAAGTGCTGACACTTTTTAATTCACAATAGCAATAGGCAGGTTGACAAATGCAATAATACAGGATTCACCGTGGACTATGATGTTTGTGGATAACATATTAATGTAACATAGTCATAATATTGGTGCCCAAACTGTATAGCTGAGAAAGTAAGGAAAATATGCGGCAGCAAATCTGTCCTAAGGAGAATAACATTCATAGCAAATTGCAAGAACGAAAGTGAAACTAAACACTGTGTATGCTGTGTCAAAGCTATGTGAAAAAGCTGTGATATAAGCTTTATATAAAATTAGGAGTAAAGCATTTGATGTATATACAGTACTGTGCAAAGGTTTTAGGAAGGTGTGAAAAAATGCTGTAAACAAAGAACGCTTTCAGAAATGGAAGTGTTCATCATTTATTTTCATCAATCAACAAAATGCAGTGAATGAACAAAGGAGAATCTAAATCAAATCAATATTTGGTGTGACCACCCTTTGCCTTCAAAACAGCATCAGTTCTTCTAGGTACACTTGCACACAGTTTTTGAAGGAACTCGGCTGGTAGGTTGTTCCAAACATCTTGGAGAGCTAAGCACAGATCTTCTGTGGATGTAGGCTTCCTCACATCCTTCTGTCTCTTCATGTGATCCAGACACACTGGATGATGTTGAGATCAGGGCTCTGTGGGGCCAGAAGAACTGATGCTGGTTTGTAGGCAAAAGGTAGAAACACCAAATATTGATCTGATTTAGATTTTTCTTTTGTTCGCTCACTTTGCATTTTGCAAATTGATAAAAATAAACAATCATTATTTATATTTCTGAAAGCGTTCTTTGTTTACAGCATTTTTTCTACACCTGCCTAAAATTTTGCACAGTACTGTATATCTTATATAGAGCTTAAATCATAGCTTGTTCAAATAGCTTTGCACAGCATACACAGTGTTTAGTTTCACTTTCGTTCTTGCCATTTGCTAGAGAATGAACCTCTATGATAGGTCAGGATGGAAAGTGAAAGTGACTACCCTTGTCATTGTGAAACGCAGCACAGCACAACACAGCGAAATTCAAACTCTGCATTTCACCCATACACACACGTGCAGCAGGGGGCAGCTACTGAAAGCGCCCGGGGAGCAGTGACGAGGACGGTACCTTGCTCAAGGGTACCTCAGGACAACCTACTGGTGAGGGAATCACAATCTTCCGATCCGGGGCAACTCCCTAACCACTAGGCCACCTTTTTTTTAATAATTTTTTTTTGCCCTATTAAATAACCTCTGGACACAAAGCCCGACCACGCTGCTCTGAATTAATTTAACAGGCCTTTTAGAAATGAGACACGCAGGGTGTTAGGGTTCTAGACATACGGATGATAATACTGAGCATATCTGATCATCAAAGCCATATTATGATGTATTGGGATCACAAAAGCAATATTGTCATATTGTCCACCCCAATTTTTAATAATGTGCTTTCTAGGGGCCTGTGCCTCAGTAATCAAGCTGAGGGCTCCAGTTTGTATCATTGGGTTGTGAATTACTCATAAAAGCATTATTTCTAGGGTGCCATTGAATCAGTGAATTCTGATTGGTTAATAATTATGATAATATAATTAAAGGCAGACAAGCAGAGTCGCAGTTGGAGCTGTACATATACATTGCTGCTTTTTATCTCAATGAATATTATGCTAGATTCTACTATTGCAGCAGGTAATTGTGGTTGACAGATGAAGGTGTCTTTTCAAAACATGTGTCCTTGGTGAATGTGTGTGCGTGTGTGTGTGTGTGTGTGCCTGATGGGGTGGGGGGGGGGTTCCTTTTGAGGAATTTAGTGCCTCCCAGAGGTCATTTTTTGTACTGTGCTGTCGGCTGAAGTTCATCTGCATGGTGGGAACTGATTAAAAATGCCTTTTCAAGCTTAAGCCCCGCAGGCAAAGAGCACAATAGATTTTTTTGTAGATGTTTGTGGTGAAACGGGCGGGCTTTCGGTATAACGCGTGTGCGAGTGTTGTGAGTGCGTGCACATGTGCGCGTGTGTGTCTGTGCATGCGTATAGTGCATGGGTGTGTGCTTTGTGTATTCAGCCCTGTATGACTGAACTTGGCAGGGTGTGCATGTGTGTGTCAGTGTCAGCATGTGAGAAGATGAGTAAGATCATTAATGAGGATGCAAGGGCTTGGGACAGAAATAGCAGAGTGAGGGGCCTGCAGGGCAAGCGGTGTGTGTGTGCGTGTGTGTGTGTGTGTGTGTGTGTGTGTGTGTGTGTGTATCTGTGTGTGAGAGAGAGAGACAAGCTGCCATTTTCCTATGGCTACAGCACACAGAGCCGAGGTGAGAGCAGTAGAGCACACAGCCATGGAGCTGCATACAGATGTGACTACTGTATTCCCACCATCCGAATCCATCTGCACCAAAAGACGCAGCCCCACCCGTCAACCATTGTGTCTCTTAATGAAGGGTAGATAGCTGTGATTGCATTGAGGTCACATAGAAGTGGGCTAATTACATTCAGACGCATATTTGATCAGCTCTGATTCTAATTCTAACGGATTACCCACTGCACAATGTTCCATAGGACAGCATGAGCTTTCGCTTGGGTCTTCTCGATATCTTGAGCATGGCCACCATCTGCTGGCTGGTAGGAGGAATTTCCAGCATTGATCCTCATTACAGCTAACGGTCTTGTAAAATTAATCCGCTGCGTAAGAGGTCAATTCCACTTTCACTTTTTAATGGTGAAGATAAAACAAAAGTTGTTTGTCCCTGGAATAAAAAAGTCAATAGCCATGCCTTAATGCATTTAATGAGACCATCAAGCAGTAAAACCTGTGCCAGTGTGGTGTGGGGAACACAGAAAACGCTTATTGCACTGGCGGGCTTGCAGGCTCCGTTAGTGATAAAGAAGGGCCACATAAACTTTTTTCCTCCCGGGCAGGCTGATGTGCTTTTCTTTAATTGGAGACAAAGCAATTTTGTCTTTATTCTCCAGTTAAACAGCTCCAAATGACATCATTAATGGCGTCCTAAGATTGTGCCTTGATGAATTAGATGTAGCTGCTTTTGCTGAAAGCTTATTGACTTAAGTGACTATTAAGAAAATTACTACTGCTTTTATCACAGTTTGCAATTTTATCACCAAATTGCACAAAAGCACGATGTTTCCATGACAACACATATGTAAAAAGGGATGCACTGAGACTTCAGGCACCAGAAGTTTTAGAAAGTGGTAAAAAGGCACGAGATGAAAAAGTGAAAGTGACTACCCTTGTCATTGTGAAACTCAGCACAGCACAACACAACGAAATTCAACCTCTGCGTTTCACCCATACACACATGTGCAGCAGGGGGCAGCTATTGAAAGTGCCCGGGGAGCAGTGACAGGGACAGTACCTCAGGGCAACCTACTGGTGAGGGAATCCAACCCACAAGCTTCCGATCCAGGGCAACTCCCTAACCACCAGGACACCGCTGCCCCGCACAGACGGGGGTTGAACCCATGATCTTCGGTTACAAGAACGACGCCTTACCACTTGGCCACCGATTAAACTAGCACAATTAAACTAGCTTTCAACAAAGCATCGAAATCTAAGATTATATATCCTCACTTACAAATACATTTAATGGTGATGAAGAGGAGAAATACTGAAACATTGTTTCCTTCAGCCTCTGCAAAGGGAAGGAGATCATTAAGCATTAGTCAAGAAGTCCTCTCCGTTCATTTGAGTGGGACAATGCCCCAGAACTATCATTATACTATCATCAAGTTTGGGACGAGTCAAGAACCTGCTTGCAGCCGAAGCTCCGTGTACAGTATGCACCTTTAAGTTTAAATATAATTGAAAAAAAACCCCTCAAACACCAAAACCAGAGTGCCAAGAGGGTGTTGGATTTTGTGGCACATTCTGCTGTACTGCAATCATGTGTTTATTTTATGTGAACTCTTCTTATTTATGATCAGATATGGGCTTTTTGCAGTTTTCTGATATGAAGTGAAAGTGACGGTCATCATAAAACACAGCACACAGTGAACCACAACGACATGCATTCACTGCATTTAATCCACACACACACACACACACACACACACACCATGCAGCTATATCCAGTGCCCGGGGAGCATTGACAGGGAAGGTATCTTGCTCAAGGGTGCCTCAAGGCAACCTACTTGTCTGAGATTCAAACCCACGACCTTCCGATCCTGGGTCCTAGTCCCGAAACACTAGGCTGCAACCCATCGTTTTTACAGAACACACTGGGACTTATTAAGGTGTTGAAAATAGTATTGTTTGGTTGAGAGATCAATCGGTCGATCGACTCACAAAGTTCTTTGGGCATCTTTAGAAAAAGAAGAGTTTTTTTACTTCACTGAGAATTGTGGTTGGTTGTAATACCTGACTGTGGCCACTGGGTGGCAGTGTTGTTCCATTGCATCAGTAAAGGGTGGCACAAGCAATCAGGTGGCCTGTGTTTCTAAGGCATATCTGGCAACTGTCACTTCAGATGGCATGTCAAAACTGACACAACGCTGCAAATCACCTATCACTGTCCTCCAGTCAAAACACGGAGAGGAGAAACATGTCGACTGAGCGGAATAACAACTAGAGAACACCGAGCCCTTCCCCCCTCCAATCCCACACCATGATGCCACACTGTTGCTCGAAGCATTTTGGATGATTGTTTGGACAAAAAGCTAAATTTAGGCACATAGTGCAGCACTTCCATTAGTGGTTCTCTTCCTTAAAGTAGGGTTCCACACTTACCACACCCTTTGGCTTCAAACTGGTTTATCTCATCAGAGTTCCTCTGTTTATCCAGTGAATCTCATCATGATTCTGGTCTCACTCTCAGTTCTGCTGCTCAGAACCGACCAGTCTCACTTCCTCTCTGAATTCCTTCCTCATGCTCTTATGAAGTTTCTCCTTTAGAGCCTCATTCCGGTTTCTCCCTTATTCTCTTTGGGAGTCTTGGTTACTCCCAGTATCTTCATATTCTTTGAGATTTCGTCCTTTAAACTCTTGGATCCTTCATTGTTTGAGGGAATCTCTAAACGAGTCACATTTGATGTTTCTTTATTGTAGTCTTTGGGAGTTTTGATCCCCCTTTGGTGTTCTTTTCTTAATTTTTGGAAAGAATTTCCATTTGAGTCTTGGTTCTACTTGGTGTTTCTTTTCTTTGTGTTATTCTCCATTAGAGGCTCTCCATTTGAGTCTTGGTCTTTCTTCCTCAATTTCAAGAAAGCAAGTATCTTTTCAAGCAAGAAAAGAGATTTTAATTTCCTTTAAAAATCTCTTTTCTTGCTGGTGTTTCTTCTCTAAACTCTTTGGCAGAATTTCCTTTAGGAGTGTTTCTTCCTTCATCTTTTTGGAAGAGCATCTATAAAATTCTTTGTTGCTCTTGACGTCTATTTTTCAGATTTTTTGGGAGTTTCCTGTTTTTCCCGTCTATTCAGTGAATGTCTGATATTGCTTTAGGTGTTTCTTCACACTGTTCTTTGGACTCCTTCAGAGTCTTGGTTCCCCTTGACCTGTCTTCCTCATGTTCTATGGGAGTTTGTCCTTTAAAATCTTGTTTTCATTTGGGAGTTTCTGCCTTTTTCTCTTCAGGAGAATTCCTATAATTCTCCTGCTTGCTCTTGAAGTTTCTTCTTCATGTTCTTTGGGAGTTTCTCCTCGGTCTTGGCTCCTCTTTGCACTTCTTCCTCATTCTTTTTAGGAGAATTTCTAATAGAGTCTTGGTCCTCAGCCAGTTCTGGACTCACAACAAACTCTATGTTTTGATATTTTGCTACTTACTACAGAAGGGTTGTCTATTCTGTCTAGGTATCCTAAAAGAGAGAGAGAGAAATAAGGATGGAAAGAGAGATCTGCGAGGGTGAAAGTGTGACTGGGAGCTTTCGGCTCGCTTTAGAAGAGGAGAAAGCTGGATGACTTGGCTTTTCCATATTACAGGCTGATTAAAGAGGTGTCAAACGGTGTGTGTGATTGATGAGCTGTCTGCAGAGAGGAACCACCGACTGGAACGCCTCATCCGTTTCCTCATTAATACTCAGGGAGCTTTCTGTCTTCTATTGGCCCCCTCCCACCCCCTTGCGTTCTGTATGTCTCTCTCTCACAGACACCCATAGGCACTGGCTCACGGCGAGCCTAATATAGCAGGCAGCTTTAAGCCGACTCTGTTGCGGATGTTAGCCTTAAAAAAAAAACAAAAAAAAAAACAGCGGCGACATCAAAAGCCTGAGTGTTCTGAGAGGCATGCTTCCTGTCTGTTTTCTCAGTGGCAAAAAAAAAGACGGATGGCATGGGGGAGCGCAATGGGATGATGGTGTGATGGTGTGATGGTGTGTGTGTGTGTGTGTGGAGCGACACTGGAAGAAGATCGAGTGGGATGGAGGGGAAGGGAGACAGGGATGGCAGAAAGAGAGGGTGAGAAAGAGGTTGAGAAAAGAGTGGAAGAGCCAGTGAGAGAAAGATAAGGACAGAGAGAGAGAGAGAGAGGGAGGGAAAGAGGGAGGGAGGAAGAGAAAAGGAGAGAGAGAGAGTAAGAGAGCAAGAGAGAGGAAGGCAGCCAATGCGCAGCTCTGCATCTTGAGAGAGCGAGAGAGCATGACAGAGAGAGAGAGAGAGATAGAGAGAGAGAGAGAGTGGCATTCGCACTCAGGCAGCCGGATTGAAAGCTGTGTGGACTGAAACGCTGTGATGCCGCTGGATTTTAGCAGCCTGTCTGCCGTCGCCAGCTGTGTGTGACAATTCAGTTGTCACTGCTGACTGCATCTGCACCGGAGTGTGTTTGTGTATGTGTGTGTGTGTGTGTGTGTGCGTGAGGGGCTCCAGTTTGTGTGCGAGGACCCCCTGGCACAGGGCTGAGCGGGTCGGGGGGGGCCGCAGAGGGCCAGGAGGGCGGCCATGAGCGTGCCACTGCTGAAGATTGGAGCGGTGCTCAGCACCATGGCCATGGTCACCAACTGGATGTCCCAGACGCTGCCCTCACTCGTGGGGCTCAACGGCACCGCAATCTCGCGTGGGGGCACCTCCGAGAGGATCATCAGCGTGCGTAGACCTTTTACACATCTTCCCCACCCCCCGGTCTCTCTCCCGTTCACTTACATCTGTGTGATCGGTTCTTTTACTGCCAAGCGGGGTTGCGTTTAGCCAAAGCTGTAGTTAATCCTAGCTTATCTTGATTCTCCTTTTCCTCTCATAAGGACTTTAAGTTTTACTTATTACCCTGTTATTAAATCTCCTCTTGTATGCTTATTATCCCATTATGGATCTTTTCAGCTAAATGCTTATATTCCTGTTATTAACCTCATCAGATATTGGCTTATTATCTACTATTAACCCTTTCAGGTGTGAGCCTATTATTAATGTCATTAATCTCACCCTATATACTTACTTTTGTTTTTAGTCCCTTTAGACTCCGGTTTATTATTCTTTTTATAACCTTTTAAATATGTAGACCTATTCGGCTGTTAACCTCTTATTGTAACAACAGCATTTACTGTTATTATCTCATTCCACTGGATTCTTATTATCATTCTTTTATGTCTTATGCATCTTTATTATTCTGCTATTAAAGGTGTAGCATCCTATCATTATCCTCCTAAAATGCTGCTTATTACCATGTTATTAACTCTTTGAAGGTGCAGACATAGTATTAACTTTTAAACTGTAGATATTGTTACAGATTAGTTACTAACTTCTCAAATTGTAGGCTTCTTATCTATGTTGAACTTTAGATATATGCTTATTCTCCTCTTATTCGCCTTAAAGAAGGCAGATCCAGAAATGAACCTGTAGCCTTATAACACTATTATTAACTATTTAAGCAGCACGGATATTATTTTGATATTTGTTGCATATGCAGGTTTATGATCCAGTTATTATTTCCTTAAACAATAGGCTAATTATCATTATTAACCTTTTTAGAGCTGTAGAATTATATTTCAGTTTATCACCCGAATGTATGCTTTAATGATCTCGTTCGAATCTAAACCCCTGCACGTATCTGAAATAACCCCTAGAACAGCAAATGCAAGTAACTCCTGTGATGTATTTCAAAGCTATGAAGGTACAAGCATGAGTAAGTGTGTTTTGAGTGTAAAGGATTTGTGGGGGTTCAGGGCTTGCTTGACCTTAAGATGTATCAGTTACCACCATCTATTATTGGTTAAACTGAATTGTAAGTCTGATCGCTATGAGGACAAGAAACTGGCGTAACCCTTAGAGTCAACGGGGTCAAATAAGCGCTTTGATGCTCGATGCTTTTCCCAAGCTGATGCCAAAGGCTTCTCAAGGCACTGACAGGATATCCTGACCTCCGATGAGGTGGGAAAGACATCCGGCGAGTGGTCAGTAGAGGTGGTGTGAGGATGCTGTGTGGCAGGGTGAGGGATGATGATTGGAGAAAGTCACTGAAATGACTCTAAATGATGCTGGGAATAGGAAAGAGGGCTATGTAAAGACTAACCTTTTGTATGCCTGTTTCTTAATGTTGTTTTGTTGCTCCATTGACTGAATATCCATGAACAAAGAGAAAACATTTGTCATAATCATCTCGTTATCTGCACCCTGTAATTCCACCCATCATCCTGTGTTTCTTTCACATATTCATCTCTGGCGTTTCTGGCTTGGATTCATTAATTAGCCTTATTCATATTAAGCAAAGTGGCTGCAGTGTCATAATTATCAGCAAAACCCAAGACATGAAAACAGTCACTATATCCTAAAAGGCCTTTTTCTGCACGACACAACTGACCCAATGGATATATTTAATGTCGAGTCTGTGTAAGAACAGCCTAATATGGACATTTCTTGGATGGCTTTCCTTTGACTCATTAAAACGCCTCCAGAAAAGCATCTCTATGACTTCTGAGATGCACTTTTAAAATTAAAGATGCTACACATTCTGGTGCCATTATTTTTGAGGATGTGTGTATGTGATGGTTTTCAGAAAATCACTGATGTCTATTTTGCAGAAAAGCCAAAAAAGCATCAAGAGAAGAAAAGCAGATTTCATTAGATTGCCTGTAATGAAAAGCCGGAAATGTTAAACGCAAATTTCTTTTTTCATAGACGTTCACTGCAAAAGAAAAAGAATCACCACAATATAGCCATTGAATGCAATGACAGATCTGGTGGATCAGGATTTACTTTGGCTCTTCAGATGAGCTGGACTGGAAAATCCCTTTGGTATCTGATTGTAATATCTTCAGTTTAAAAACATGACATCAGATATTACAGAACCATTAAAAGCCCAAATAGAAGAATAGAAAAATAAGACCATGTAAAGAGTTTCGGCAGGGTGCACATGTTAAAGAACAGTAAAGGACAGCAGAATGGCAAAGGCAGATGTTGCGCTAGTGCTTAAATAATGACATTGTGTGGTGTGTGCACACGTGAGAGAGCAAGAGACTGAAGCTGGGGTGAAAAATAGAGCGAGGTGGTGCCTTTGACATTTCCAGAATCATTAAAGGTGAGTGATAGACTCTGGTGTCACGGGTGAAGTCTCTGAGCATCTGCCCTGCTCTAAATGTCCTGGCCTGTGTAGCTGATGGCCTGAGCTCATGGACAGAGCTCCATCTGGATGGGAAAGCACTGGCTGTGGGGCTTCACTCTGCCCAAGTCCATGTCCATCTGTCTGGGACGAATCTTAAGGGGGCCTGCTGGACCGAGTGGCTGTCTCAGCTTCCTCTAGCACTTTCACACCCTCCTCCAAAAGCTGCTACTACTGCTCGCAGCTTCCAGAGCCACGCCGTATGGAGGAACGCCTTTTTCTTCTTCACTTTTACCATGGTGGCTTTTCTTCATTAGAACTGTTGACCAAGTCCTTCATGTCCAGAGCATGCAAAAGCACCCAGCCACCCATCCCCCCATGTGCACTGTGATTACTCACTGAGTCATGTGACTAGGACCGTGCACAGGTCATCTCCAAGATTCATATTGGAGAGCAAGACACGTGTCTGGAACAGAATATTGCTCATCTGTTCCTACTGGACATGCCAAGAGGAGACTGAAATGTAGCCTGGGCTTGTGTTCATTGGTATAAACTCATGGATGCTTAACCGTAAAGTATGAGAGTTCAGTCTTGCCCATGGAGGTCTACTAGACCTGAAGACCTTGTTGGTAAAAGGGTCATCCTCTGGATTTGACCTGGGGTTGTTTTCTCTGCACTAGGAAACAAATAAAGCCTATATTTCATTATTACACACAAGCTCAGTTTCTTAATTTCATATTCTTTTCCTAAGGAAGACATTATGAGCTGCTCTGGCCAAACTCCTATAATAGGTAACACTCCTACCCAAGATAGCTACTCAAATGTCCTCTATCATTTAAGGAGTGCCTGGGTAGATCCATCATTAAGCTATGAGCAAAGTCATGTGATGAGAAATTATCCATTTTAAAGAATGTGAATTAAAATCAGTCTCTAAAAATTTGTAAACCATCATTTCGATTGGTATGATGTGAAATATGTCAGAGAAACGGACAAGGGATCTAGTTTTCCTCAACTGTAGTGATCACAAGCAGACGCTGGAACAGCTTGATGCCTCTTAAAGCAACAATGGAGAGATATATGCGGGTCATTATAAGGCAAAAAATAATTATTATAAATTATTAGTGTTATCTATGAAAACAGTTGCAAGATGGTCGATGTATCATAGGACCAATGAACCGATGTACGATAGCAAATGAAATGGCTTGGCTTGGATTGTAGACTTCAAAGCCTCAAGTCATGATGGTAGAGTCAGGAAGTTACCCTGTAGTGAACCTGACTGACTTCATATCTCAACTGTTAAATTATGGCAAAATAGGAAATGGTGGTAAACTAAGGCTAAGAACATTATATTCTCTCCACAAGCTCAAATACTGGGTTTAGTTCCAGCACCAGTCTGAGAGATTAAGCGTGCAAGACGCTTCTGAAACGGACAGCGAGAACACAACCATTTTCCACTACAAGTATATTCTGCAGATTTGAAGTTGCAAATTAAAAGCATTTATGTTTTATTTCTTACAAATGAAAGTGGGGCGATTGAACTTCATCATTTGGATTTGCTTCAGTTCAGTAAACCAAAATCAATCTGTCAAATAGATACGCGTAAACATTGCAAGAACCTTTTTCCAGGTGGATGAAACGATGGACAGAAAGGAAATGAAATCAAGGTGGCCTTTTAAAAATGGACCATATCATACAGATTAAGCACTGAAGATAAAGCTGTTAGGAAGTTCAAAGTTCATCAACAGCGATGGAAGTAAATGCATGATGAGATACGGTACGGTTTTAGTGCCATGTACGCGGTTGTTAAGGTACTGGTTTTAGCTACACTGTTGCTGAATGAGGTCTGTGCTTGTGTTGCGCTTGCAGAGTTTATTTTATGCAATTCATTTGGCGATTGATTCAGACTGTAGCCCGGTTTAATACATTAGGCTTGAGAAAGTACTCCACAAAAAATGGTTTTGTGCTTTCACTATTCACCACTGAACCACAACCCTTATGCTGCAGTTGTTGTCTATTGGAAATAAATGCAGAATTGACTTTGGTACCTGCTCGTTTGTTTCGACCAATGGCTCTTCTAAATCGCAGCATGCATGAAGATATGATTCCGTTTGGTCATGTGAACCATATAAGCCTTTTTGAGTTCCTGACCTTCCTTTCTAGTAAAATAACACCATAAATGTGCAATGAAAATAAAGTGTTATTCATGCTTCTGGCAATGTCATGCCCTTGGGATGCGCGTTCCCACTTTCAAATAATCCAGACGTCAGGAACTAAGCTCCACACAAAGGAAAAACAGTTGATGTTCTACACCAATGTCTACCAGGCCATCCAACATCATTTAGCCAATTCTATCACTTTAAGCATTTATGAATTTTTTTTCAGGTCTGGACCCTGGGTGGTCTTTGATGGTAAGATGAAAGTGAAAGTGACAACCCTTGTCATTGCGAGGTCACAGCATAGCACTCAGTGAACCACAACGAAATTGGACCTCTGCATTTAACCCATGCAAGCAGCAGTGTGCAGCTATTGAAAGCGCCCGGGGAGCAGTGACGGGGATGGTACCTTGCTCAAGGGTACCTCAGGGCAACCTACTTGTGAGGGAATCGAACCCAAAATCTTCCGATGCGGGGCAACTCCCTCACCACTAGGCCACCGCTGCCGATGGTTACCGATGGTAACTGAACTGGCTTTTGTGCTTTTTAACAGTCAAGGTTAAATAGTGTTGAGGGGTGAATACAGCCAGGAAGATGCCAACAAGTAGTAGTAATCAATTCTGTAATTTTCCTAAAATGTATTTATTTTCGATAAATATATAAATCTAAAGAAATCCACTCAGATTTCTCCGTCCTTTAGTTTTTAAAGGTGTAAGCCATGGATTTCTTTTAAATGTGCTACTTAAATATGAGGCTTTTTCAGAGAACATTTATTTTTTAACACATTTACCACACTGGGTATTACAATATTCCTTTTGCATCAGAAATTCTCTCTCTTCATATTCATGCTCTGATGGTCGGACTTGCTCTGAAAGGCAGGCAAAAAGTCTTGTTGGCAGCCACAGCCCTTACACTGGAAATCCTCAAATGCACTGACAATAGGTTGGGTGCTCTCCACATGGAAACCAAATCATCCTGATTACTGGAAGCGCTGCCAAAAGCAGTGCAGAGCCGGATGGACAGCTGCAATGTGGAATTATCGTTTTTTTTTATCATTATCATCTCTGAATACTGAAGGAATTGTAGGCCATCATTTAGCCCTGTATTAATCTTCCTAAACGTGTGATCTGTGATCCATTCAGAGGTTTTGGCTTTGTGTTCTTTAATGTGTTAGAATCCATTCATCTTTGTCACTTATCCTCATCACAGTTGTGGACGGGGCTGGAGCCTGTCCCAGTGCTCACAAGGTGAAAAGGAGAAACAAAAAAGCAGATCAACAGGCCATTACAGGACTTTGTTAGAATCTACATTCAAAATATTTGGTACATGTACAGGCTGATTCTGGCCAACAGACCAGTAGAATTGGAGCTCCATGCTGCCCTTATTGTTGGTTAACGTGGTAGTTTGTTTAAACAGCATGCTCACATGTTGAAAGAACATCCCTTTGGAAATGCCAATTACTGGTTGCCTAGACAATAAGACAATAAAAGGCAACTGAAGTGTGGTGTGTGTGTGTTTGCTTGCTGTTAATGTTAGTATGTTATAACCAGAATCTGAATACCCTTTTCATATTTAGAAAATTTGTCTTTTCGAAGGTAAAAAATCAACCTTGACATTACAATTTCAAAAGCCTTTTGTATAGTGATTGTATTTTATATATACAGGAAAAGTTAGGAATAAGCAAATCATAGATGAATCATAAATCAGGGTGTTGCGTCCGCCGCACGTCACCTCAGCGCAATTCAAATTGCACCACTTTCCATTTAGCTATTGAAACTTAATAATCAAATATGACTGACAAATCACATTTGGCAGAAGAGCTCAGAGAACAGTAGGCTCTGAACCAGATCCATTACCATTGCTGGTAAAAAAATACCCTTTTTTCAAATTAAAATGGCGAATGGGAATCACAATTACAAGTTTTTTCTGCTGAGAAGAATGAGCTACTAAACCTTTAGTAAAGTGCAGAAGCTGCTGGGCAATGCAATCAGAAAATTAAACACATCGTTTAATGACATATAGTTTAGACACAAAAAGTCAGGACTCCAGCAGGGGTAAGTGCAAAAACCGCAAACATCCATTCCATCTGAGAGCTGTTGCCGGTTACTGGATGCATTGCTAACAGCAGTAATTTGGTCAGTTCAACCTCTGCAGCATCACTCCAGGCTCAGCTCTGCTAAAGGAATCTGTGGGATTTTAGTATTATATTAGGATCGAGCACTTATCCTTCCCACACTGGGTTTTAACCTGACTTAAATAAAAGAATTCACATCTCTGGAGGCTCAGGTGATGGCCAGCTTCTGGCCTATTCTGCTAGCAGGTTGACCAGTGCATGAAATGACAGAACAGCTGCATTGTCAGGTCACCGATTCTGCAGATCCATTCATTGTGCATGGTTACACCGTTTGGGAACCAGTGCTTCCCTGAACATGCATGAGTGGCTGTTGCTTTATTGGTGCCATGCATGTCAAGGATCCCATATTTGCATAGCTTTGAGCTACAATCGTACTGTGCTTCACTTGCTCTCCATGTTCTCATCTCCTACCAGCTGGTCCATAGGACCTCCAACCTCCCATGGGGACAGCAAAGTTACAGTATCTTGTTAGCACTGACTTTAAGTAGGGCAGGAATGATCAGTGAGTGCACTTAATCAAGTCAGAAAGTGTCTCCGAGTACTCTTTAGTAATAGACTGCTGCAGTGATCTGGATCCATTTATTGCTAATCTGTCAGTGGCCGATGATTAACAAGCATCTGTGTAATCTTTCAGCTGCTCCCGTTTAGGTGGCGCCACAGTGGATCAACTGTCTCCATTTCTTCCAGTCCTCTGCATCTTCCTCCTTCAAGTTGACCACCTGCATGTCCTCTCTCACCACATCCATAAACCTCCTCTTTGGTCTTCCTCTTCTCCTCTTTCCTGGCAGCTCCATCTTCAACATCCTCCTCCCAATATCATCTTCAGAACATCTCTGGACATGTCCAAACCAACCTTGCTTCTTTAATCTTTCGTCCAACCTGAGCCGTCCCTCTAATATGCTCCTAAACTGAGCTAAGTGTGTTTGTAATAAGAAATATAAATATGTTGGAAATGATTCACTTAGGAAAGTATATTCCTCTGTAACAAGCTGGATCTTTAACCTTATAATCAATGAGTCAAGGACACCTTCTCTAGGAAGCTGTTTACAGAAATAAGGTTAATAATCAAATTTCACTTAATCATTTCTGCATGTCTGCATCCTTTTCCAGTTCATCATTATGCACAATATGAATGAACGAAGTCCACCATACTTTTAGAAAAGCCATTTTAAACAATAGACGTAGGTGCACAAGACATTGTTCTCGGATTGTGCAGATTCTGCTTATAAATACATGTTCGTCTTGAATATTCAAATAGAAAAATATGGTTATAAATAGTAAGAACAGAAATTGCAAATGGAGTCTAGCTCCCATATGCCTGTTCAAAGGGCATGCATGAAAGAGATTCAGAGTCTGCAGGGGAGACATAATTCAGCACTCTGTTGTTGTTGTTTAAATCAGCTGCCTGCAGTTACATGGTAAAGTTTTCCTGTTTTATAAGTTGTAGAAAATCATGTTATATCCTAAACCACACTGACAAGTCCGTACCAGCTTAATGAAGGACATGATTTGAGGATGTTGAGAAACGTTTCAGGGATGTACTTTGCAATATATTGCACATTTCTGCAGTTAAGGCTGGTGTCATCTCATTAGCTCCTACCTCAGATTGCAAAAGGTGATTTAAAAATGGCATATTGATTATATTCAATTCAATAATTAGGAACAGATGTTTTACTGACACGCTGTAAGAAAGTGTCTAAAGATACAAGGTTCTAGATAAAGGGGATCCAACCACGCAGTGATCAGCATCAGCAGTAAACTAATCATCTGGAATCATCTGCACTTGTTTCTTCATGTCTTAAATTAGACGCTTTCTTCTGCTTGAAGGTTCAGACGTAGATCACTGTGTGAATTAACCAAAATAAAACATTCAAACTGCTCAGGTACAGAGACTGGGCTGAAAATTAGAGCCAAACACAGCCTGGAGAACGATTCCTCAATAATACATTAAAAATTCAAGAAAGTCTGGCTCTTCGGAAGCGAAAAATTCCATTTTTTTCCTTACTACAGCACAGTACTCCTGTTGTAGCAGTATTGTTGAACTGGTGAATTCCTCTGGAGAGTCTGTCTAACAGGTATGCTCTCAACACACTCATTAAGAAAGTTTTCAGAAAAAAACAAAAACTGAGTCGCATGTTAAATGCATTTACCCACAGATTTTTTCAAGAGCTGTAGACTGTTGTCAGGTAGGTATAGACAAAATAGACAAATCTGATTGGTTAGTGTGTATCTAGAGTGGGTGTAGGGGAGCGTGGCTGGATGCATGGTGTGGGTGGCTGGTTCAGAAGCCAACGCAGGCACATGTTGTCTCTTTGATTCACATCTAATAAAAGAGCAGCCCGGCAGATGCCTGAGGAGACTATGCGTTAGTTTCAAAAAGCCAGACAAACAAAAGCGAGGTCTTTACTTGCAGCCTACCACTACCAAAGTGTCATTACACTGAACAAAGCAAGGTCTTGCTGTTCCGGCTCATGACAGCCCCAACCAACACCTCTGGGAGGCGATTAAGCCGTGATACATGTGGATGCTATGAGCAGCACCTTCACTATCTAAACTAGAGGCTCTGTGGGAACTGGCGCTATGCTGAGGGAGAAGCTGAGGATCTGTCTGTATAGAGGGCACCATATGGCCAGAGCACGAGCTAGGATGAGTCAGAGCCTGCAGTCTGCTCACCAAGGACCTCTGTATGGAAGCCAGAGACAGACACTCTAACTAGAGCCAACCCACCAAGATTGGGTTACGCCAACGCCCCAAACTAGGCATGCAAACACTCAAGCACCACAAGCAAATGCCAGCTCTCCCACCAAAGGTTTGAAAGGTTGGTCATAGAAGGGAATGGCCAGTGTGTCACTTCTTCAGAGAACGAACACCCTACCTGCCAATACGGCCAAAAGGCAAACAGTGCTGCCAAAAGCAAGTGCTGTAGATCATCTCGGCCAAGATGTTACTCAAGAAAACACACAAACTTGAGTGTTCTGTTGCTCTTCTGAGAAAGAGCAACAACAAAAGGAAGAGCATGGAAGTCCCTGTCATTCTTTCAAATTTAATTGGCCATTTCCTCCACCAAGTAAAGTCCCTCCAGCAGTTCAGGATAGAGACACCACCTGTAAAAGAGGAACGCTCGGCCAGTTGTCATTTCGATGGACATGAACATTATCTTGTATGTCCGAAAACCAGCACATATCAGATGCCAGCAGAATACACCATCTCCTGCAGAACCTCGAGAGTCATGTCTCAAATACACATCAGTCCTGCAAGGGAACAAACGAAAAAGGAAAGAAAACCATAGAATTGTTTCTTCCACTAACAATTAGTTCCAGCAGTAGAGCCTCCATTTCTGCGTTAACTTAACGTGTGACAAAGAAAAATCATGCATGGAGTTTCAGCAGTCCTGGATGGACATGAACCTTATCTTGCATGTTCAAATTCCAGCACATGTCAGATAAGGGCCACAGAATACCTACAGTAGAGGAAGCCCCAGAGACTTCAGAGCCTATTCACCCCAAAGATGAAAGACTGAAAGAAACCGACGTGAAAATTTTAACGTACAGGAACCTTCACACCAAATCCGATCATTATGTTTTTGAATATAATGGTATGGAGCAGCAAGGACGTGCCTTTCTTCAGCATCTGGAAGAGTCAGGTTTTATGAATAGGCCTTTATGATCTAAAACTACCCCATCTCATTACTCTTTGAACCTGGCTTGGACCTATAGGAGCTTCAAGGGTCTTAATGAACAGGAAGGTCCTGATCTACACAAAGGAACGCCATGGGAGAACATTTCTGCCGGAAAACTAGAGAGAGGTCAGCCTGGTCAGAGAAGAAGGACACAGAAGTAATTGGATATGCAGCTAATGAACAGTGAAAAAGCCCGATGTGCCTATCGTTTGCGTAATTGCCTTACAGCTGTAGCATCTTTCGCTTGTACCTACTTGTTCAGGAAAGATGTACTGTGCAGTTGTGCTGCCGCGATTAGAGAAAGGTTTTTTTCATTACAGCTTCTGCCTGCCTGGCGAGGTGCTGGAATGTGATAGTGGAGTGTTTTAGGGTGTGAGCGAAGTGGCCATGGCATTGAGAAACCTGCAAACTGAGCTGGGAGCCAATCTGGGGGACACTGCAGAGGATCTGTGAGTGGAAGAGAGAGAGAGTGAGCAAGCAAGCAGTGACAGATGTTACCGCTGGCCCGCAGGGCAGAGGGGTGCAATCCTTGTGAGACTGTACGGAAGGCTGACAGCCAGCTTCGTGACAGAGGGAGATGGAGAGACAGAGAAAGAAAGCAAGAGCACAATCTCCCCACCGAAAAACCCAGAGCTTATCCTGAGGAAAAGCCTCCCCCATATCTTCGCCTTTCACTCTTTTGTTCTCACACTCACTTTTTATCTGTCGACCTGCACACACATTCGAGCAGCCCTTGCTCGTCTCCTTCCTGCTGCTTATGAAAGTTGTAATAGACTTCCCGTCACGCTCGTAAACCGGGGCCTGCAGATTTATGACCTCATTTATCCCTGGACTTTACGGCGGCGGGCCCCAGGGTCAGCCTAATGAAAACGAACCCGCGATTCAATCCTTCCTCCGCCGCGGGACTCCAGTATGCACACACGCCTCTAATTGGTTAATCCCTCCACAGTTTGTTAACGATGGTTATAGAGAGAGAGGGCTGGGTGTGTTCGCTTCTTCTTAGGCCAAATGGTAAATACAGGTTAGCACAGCTTCAGCAACCTTCACTAATAGCTTGCTTATTTGCTACCTAAACAGACCATTCATGCCTGATCACACAGCTACTAATCCGCCTGAAATTAAGCCATTAAAAGCTCTAGGGGTGCACGGTAATAGTATCCTGCTAAAGGCAAGGTGAAATGATGACTGTCCAGTAACCGCTTTCAGATTTTTATCTATTTGGTCTCTTAGGGATGCACCATGGATAGCACTGTTACCTCACTGCCAGAAGGTCCTGGGTTCAATTCCTGTTAAGGTCCTTCCTAGAAGGAGTTTGCACATTCCCTGCAAGGATCTTTCTGCCGGGTGCTTTTCTTCCACAGTGCAAAGGCAAGTAGATCACCTGGACTGAAGATGCTCAATTGGGGGTGGGTGTGATCATCTTTGTGTCTGCCCTGTGCTGGATGGGTAAGCTGTCCAGGGCGTTTGCCTGTCACAGATGAGGGCAGTGGCTTTGAAATTGACTGTTCTCTCTGAAACTTTATAGCCTTAGCTCCGCCCACGCTTACTACTGCCATGTCGTATGCCACTAACAAGGAAGATTCAAAGAAGATTCAAATGATACAAGTATCAAAATAAGTACGAGGTTTTAGACAAAAATGGCATAAAATGATTTATCACAACAGTACAGAACATTTTTATTTTCATTCATCAGTATAACAATGGGATTGCGATCTCTTTAGAAGCTTATTTTTAATTGCTGACATCGTCCCACTCTATTTCTGAGAAAAATGTATGTAAAAGTATTTGTAAGGATATTGGTCGTCATCTGGAAAAAATTTAGATTTCTGTTTTTATTACACTTTTAATCTGAAGCATCTAGCTTTAAAAAATAAGGATTCAGCCCGATATTTGCATTTGATATTTCAAAGCAACGTTTGATTATGTATTTATTTTACTCTAAAAGAACACAATGCTTATGCAACTCTTGGTTGTTGTACCGATAAGAACATAAATAGTGGGGATTGCTATTGCCAACTGCTGTATCGCTGCGTCCATAATAAGCACTTATCGTATCTGAAACACTGATGCAGCTTCAAAAAATGATCTTCTTGGATAAAAACTGGTGAGATTTTATTGACCACATTTTGGATCCTTTCTATTGGACTATTCCCTAAGAAATGTTCGGAGAAACTAACATTTTCAAAAATGTTGGAGGTCAGACTGAAGATCTATCAGGCTTTTCACACATGCTGAGCTGATTTGCTGGCATCTGATTGCAAAACATTACAAATATATAAATACTTAAAAAAAACTAAGATGTATTCAGTGGTGATGCAAAACCAAGGCTGCACACGACACATGTCAACTTTCTTGTCACTTTTCCACTGGAAAAACTATTTAAATCCCCATCTTCTTCCTTTTCATCATCATAAAGTGCATGAAAGCATAGAAAACAATTAGGACTTTCAGAGATTTCAGAGGAACATCATTGGCTTTGCCCGCACGGCTGATGCAAACACATCTATGTATCTAGGAGTAAACGGAATGTGGATAAATCCTCTCGGAACACCTTCCGGAGACAAATGAAATGACAAGTGCTAATAGGCTCTGACACTGGCAGATGGTAGCGTGCAGTGCATGTTCTTCCCTTGACCTCTAGGCTTATTGTTCAGTAAAAAGCCTTTTTATTCTGTATCTTAAGTACATTTTCAGTATCCACCATTAATCTGTGCAGTGAGATTGAGTTACACTCTTAAATCAATGAGATTTCTAAGTGAAAGTGACTATATTCTGTCATTGTGAAACATGGCACAGCACAGAGCGAGCCACAACAAAATGCAACCTGTTCTTCACCCATACACACCGTGCAGCAGGGGGCAGCTACCAGAAGTGCCTGGGGAGCAGTGATGGGGACGGTACCTTGCTCAATGCTATCTCAGGGCAACCTACTTGGGATTTGAACCCTTGACCTTCCTGGGGCCCACCTGGTATTCCCAGGCAGTCTCCCATCCAAGTACTAACCAAGCCCATCCCTGCTTAGTTTCCACAAGCAGCCGTTCTCAGGGTGGTTCTGCCGCCCTCAGAGTGGTTCTGCTGCAGGCAGGCGGTATTCCTAGCTGTAATCTGTAGGTTTGACTCTCTATTTCTGAAACATTTCTACTTATGCTCTACAAAGATGCACTGTCAGAAAAAAAGGCACAAAATGTGCAGATATACCCTCAAAGGTACAACATGGTCCTTGAGGTCCAGTTTTGTACCTAAGTATGTTTTTCCCAGGAGAAAGCTTTTTATAACCTAATGTTTTAAAGTGGGACAGTAAAGTAAAAACACTTGGGTTGGGACGGGGGTGTATGGAATCAGTCCACTTAAAACGGTGGAATTATGGTCCCTACTTACCGGTACTGAAGGCGTAGCCTTAAGTCTAGCACTCCAGTCGCTCTCCAGCACAGCACCTCTTGTTTGTTGTTTAGAGAGAATAGCTGACCGTACTTATGTTCTTATGGAGAGTGCAATCAAATCCTCACAGCAATTTTCCAAAGTTTAAGGTCTTTGAACACCATGGGCTGTTTCCACAGTCAAGGTGGCCAAAGCAGCTTTTTTAAACTGTTTATTATGCGAATTGGACATAGTGGATGAGAGTCTGTATGGTTCTGGGCTTTGTTATTCTGAGCTCATGATAAATAAAATACAAACACTCGCAGTAATTTTGAAAAGCTCTCCCTGGGACTGTAAAGAGTTACCCATGACAGAACGGTGCCTGATTTGGCTGCTACACTCTGGAGCTAAGGCGGAAGCAGAGGTCACCCCAGAATCCCTGCTCTCACCGATATTGAGTCACCCATCGATCCTGTTCCGTTTGCCCAATCGAATGCCGATACGCTGACTGAGAGTGTGTGGGTGGGCAAGTGTGTCGGCCACACGCGAAGTTCCCTGGCTGGGCCTGAGCAAAAGCAGCAGTCTGCAGGAATATACCTGCTAAAGGTCACTCACAGAGAGGGAGAAGGAGATTAAAGGCACAGCGAGAAAGAGAGGGAGATGGAGGCAAAGGCAAAAGAGAGTGCAGCTGAGGGAGAGATTGAATATTTGCCTCATGTAATGCAGTGAATCTGCTCATCCATTTCTTAATTATGTCGAAGGGTTGGCAAGACTGTGCGTTTCCACAGGCTGACTGGGATTCAAAAAGAAATGTGCTTATAGTCCGGGGCGTTTCTTCGCCTTTTTCACCCCCCTCTGGTTAGGATAAGTGGCTCAGATGATGGATGGATGAAAGGGTGGATGAATGGAGTTACAAAATGTGATTAGTAGGGGAAAAGAAACTGCCGGCTGTAGTACTTTTTGTCTGTCGCATTACTTACATTGAGCTATTCCTCTCGGGATGAACGGCAACAGCGCCAACTAGTGGTTTTATTGGTCGAGTAGTAACTACAGTAAGTGATGCAATTTAGAGTTGCATTGATTGCAGCCGTTACAATTATGGCACGCCAGCAATTCCTGAGCTGAGACAGAGAAAGAGACAGAGAGAGACATAGAAACAGAGAGAGGAAGAGACAGAGACAGAGTGAGAGAGAGCTGCGGTGGGTCCTGAGGGGGCTGGCTGTAATTGAGCCGGTGTCAGGGTTTGGCAGAGGTTGAACAGAGTGAGAGAGAAGTGCCACACGCTTTCTGAAATCAGAGCCCACCATCTCCCCCTCTGCTGTTCTCTGCTTTCATTCTGCTGCCTGTCAGTCACTTTCTCCTCCCTTATCTCCTCCTTTTCTCTCCACTCGTTCCTCTTCTCTTTGCTCTTGTATTGCCTTTCCCCTCATCTTGGCAACCCTGTTGATATAGAGGGCAACCCTTCTCCTTCTCTCACTCTTTAACTATGTATAGTATTTCATCTCTCTTTTTTGTTTTCCCTTTAAGCTGCCTATCCACATTATTCTCTCCCTCTAACTCTTCTTCCAGCCAAACAGGCCTCCTTTCTTTCACGATCTCACTTCTTCTTCCATTCCACTCTGCTTCAGATCCCTTTTTCAGTTTCCTCCTTTCCTCTTCTCCCTTCTCCCTTTCCAATTTCCCCTCCTCTCTCCTCATGCTTTTTTTCCCTACATGATCTTCTTTTCTTTCACTTGTCTTCTCTTCTTTCACACTTTGAGCTTGTCCACCCTATATTCTGTCCGTCTTTCCATTATCCCTCATCGTTCCATTCTTTCCGCACTATTCTTTCAATCATCTACCACCTTTTTTTCTCCATCCTCCCTGCAGCACATGCACTCTCTCTCTCTCTCTATTATATCCTCCCTACAGATCTCGTCCTCTCTTCTTTGTCTCGCTCTCCGATAAAGCTATCAGTGTGTCCTTTCTCTACCTTTGGCATGACATTCTCTGTGTTGGAGGACAGAGGCGTGGAGTGTAAAGCACTGCGTTAACAGGGCCTGTGGGACACACCGTGCTACTCCCAACAGACGGATGATTCATGCCACGATTCTTTCTTTGTCTATCCTTTTCTCTCGCTCTTCATTCAGCAGTGATGTCATCCACACTTCAGTGACTAAGCCAGATTGATTTCTGATCTCACCACATTTTGCTTGATGGCCCTCAGTCTAAACTCCTACGTTGTGCTTATGAAACGATCCATTCAGAGCCTAAATAATGCAGCATTTCTACAAAAACTCGACTAATTCAGTCTGCAGCTCCAGCGCCATAATCACTGACTGGCTTGAGACGAGAGCCCGGTAATCTCAGGTCCTAATCTCGCTATGCTACTCAATAATGCCTGCAGCTCTGGACTCGCCCACCTGTCAGCGATGCCCTGAGAAACAGCCCGAGGCAGCTTTGTGCTTTGTGTTTCTCTCACTGCACAGACATTCTCATGGTCTTTTATAGTTTCCCATGAAAGTGCAGATAAAACATGTATGGACAGGGGTACGTGCAGCCATTGGCACCATGCAGGATGGAGCCGTTATGCATTTAACAGGCCTGCTTTTCCAAGCGAATCCAGCTCATGTTTGCATAAATAGCATCCATGCGTGCCAATCAAACGCCCATGTGCGCTGCTTGTATACAACTGAGGAATTAAGATACACGAAGATGATATATGCGCAGTTCACCCCAGCGAGAGTCATTCCTGTGTGTGTAAAAACACACATGGCCCCCTGTTCCCTCTCCTTCGTCATTTCCAGCAGACAAGAGGGAAATTGCAGCTGAAGGAAAAGGTGGGTGGTAAGGGATCCTGGGGAGAATCTAATCAGCTCGTAAATTAAAACTCAACATTTATGCAACATTAATGAACGGAAAGCAGATTTATGTAAAAAAGCGCGGAAAAACTCCCCACCAGCCTCCCGACCAACCAACTCACGTGCACCGTTGCGTGTCTGCCATGTGCAAGAGTGTGAAGCGCTCAGGTGACTGATGGAAGGCGTTATTGGGCAGAGAACCTGCAGAGCATGACTGCAGGCCACCCAGGGCTACAGATCTGCAGCTTAAATCCATCTGATAGGTTTGGACAGGAAACCGCTGGTATGGTAGAGGCAGCCGCAAAGCTATGATTAAAGGGATGGGTTACTCAGTGGCTGGAGGATATTCAGGATACCCCGTCTCAGTTTAAACACTATTCATTATATTCTTGCTCTGTTCCAGGGGTCTCAAATTTCTGGTCCAGCAGTGCCCAGGCAGCTTCATCAGTAAAGCTCAGTTACCAATGCTTACAAAATCCAGGATTGGAAATGGATTTGAGGTTTGGATTACGAGTTCTGCTCGATGTGAAATACTATTGGTCCAAAAGTATGAGCAAGGGACCTTTGTAGTGCCTTTCTGGTCTAAATGTAACTGTGTCCCAATTTTGCTTTTCCTATTTTAACCTATAAAGCCAACATAGATAAGAAACACCAAACGCCCATTGTCACCCCAATCTTTTCTGTACAAACATCATCGTTAAGGACATTGTGCAATATACTGTGAGCTATAAAATGAATCTGAGTGAATATTGACTTCATAGCCTCAAAATTTTGACTCCAAACTATTCTAGGCTGATCTGCCACATCTAGCATAGTGAAAAATGTAGCGATTTAGATTTTTTGACAAACCTTTGCATTAATGGTACTAGATCCGAATGATTTCCCAGTGTGAGCACACTACTTGCACGTACATCACTCTAGAAACACTCTAGCTGAGATGCAGCACTGCAGTTTTGGGGCCGGTAACCCTGCAGCGTTGGCCAGTAAAGCAGCACGGCTCATATGACTTGGCTGTCCAGTGAGATCATTCAGAGGTGAATGGGCTTATGTATGCTGTTTGTCACACACCAGCCTACAAACTGTCCATGACATCCTGTCATGCTTGGCTAACTGGGACAGATAGAAGGTGTTTTACTGCAGGATTAACTGGAGCAGAATTTGATCTGGTGGCATTTTTGTTGCTGTAGTTTGAAACACTAGTGGTTATGGAACAGGCCCCAGAATCGGAGAGGGTTGTGGGTTTGAGTCAGCAGGTCACCCTGAATTCCCTTGAGCGAAGTACTGTCCCCAACACTGCACAATGTTCTCTTTACCCTAAACTAACGAAAAATCAGGAAAACACTTATGGTTTGAGGCAAATTTATGATGGAATTTGCTTTGCAAAAAAGCATGCCCTCCTTTCTTCATATTTAGCTCAGGAATCACCTTGTTGATGTCTTATCTTTGGCTTCTTTTTTGGAGTTTTACAGCTCCAGGCTGCAGAGTCTAAAGATTCAAGGTTCTAGATAAAGCGGTTCCAACCAATCAGCATTCAGCATCAGCAGCAAACGAATGCCCTGATCATCTGGAATCATCTGCACCTGTTTCTTCACTGCTTCATGTCTTAAGTTAGATGCTTTTTTCTGCTTGAAGGGTCAGACGTAGATCACTGGATTAATCAACAAAAAAGCAACCTTCTGAATCTGGTCAGATACAGAGACTGCACTGAAAATGAGGAAATTTTGAGTTTGCACAGTATATCACACACTGCTAAAACCTGTACTCTGAATCGACATATTAACAGCAGCACATGGGATAACTACCTGTAATGAGCTTTAAACGAATGCGCTCTGTGAAGTGTTAAACTCCACACTCAGATCTGTACAGTATGTCCAGTAGGTTCTGCTCACATGGGCTGAATCCCATTGGGCTGTGTTTTAGATAAAAAAAAACTACAGAACCCTTTTATTATGAACTATGTAATGCATTACTAAGACTGAATCTCAAGTGGCTCTTTAGAGCTTAAGTAGCAGCAAAAGCCACCGATTTTGTTGTAAACAGCTCTCAGCGATTCATTATTAGAGGAAGTTGAATACTGAATAATGGTCAAATGGCCTGTAAAGAGATAGGGATCTGGCCTAGGTCCACATATCATTGTGGCTTAGAAAAAAATCAGATTGTTATGCATTTGTTAGTTTTCTGAGTGTGATTTAAAAACTAATCCTGGATAAAATTGCGGCGCTAATGGTGTTTCACCAATAAAATGAAGTGAGAGTGACTAGTTGTCATAGTGAAACACAGCACAGCACACAGTGAACCACAACAAAATTCAACCTGCTTTTCACCCATTAACACTGTGCAGCAGGGGGCAGCTATTTAAAGCACCCAGGGAGCAGTGATGGGGATGGTACCTTGCTCAAGTGTACCTCAGGGCAACCTACTGGTCTGGGATTCAAACTCATGACCTTCCAATCTCTGAGCTAGTGGTTAGGGAGTTGCCCTGGATCAGTAGATTCAGTGGGTTCGATTCCATCACCGGTAGGTTGCCCTGAGGTACCCTTGAGCAAGGTACCGTCCCCCTCACTGCTCCCCGGGAACTTTCAATAGCTGCCCCCTGCTGCATGTGTGTGTATGGGTGAAACGCAGAGGTTGAATTCCGTTGTGTTGTGCTGCGTTTCACAATGACAAGAACAGTCACTTTAAAAAATATATTTTTGGGGCAGCAGTAGCTTCATGATCAAACTGGTTGGGGTTTCAAATGGCCAGCTTGCGTTACTCACTTCACAAAACCTCGCTTCACATAACCTGCACGTTCTTACTGAGTGTCTTACCCAGTTCACGTAATCTAGAGGCAATGGTTTGTCCTTTCTCACTTACCATAGTCTAGACGTTCTGTCTGCATCGCATATCTTCTTCACATTGTGCTGGGCAGTGGATAACCTTGACTGTCACCTGTTTTCTCAGTGTGTGACTGAAGATGTGATGCTGACATGCAGTAACAATGCTGTCTGTCACCTGTTGCACTGAGAAAAGAGGAAACTGAATGTATCCATTACGTATATATCTGGAATCTATATATATTTGCAGGGAAACATCCATTCTCATAATGTATGCTTGAGAACTCTGAGGTTTTTACATTTATGGCATTTAGCAGATGCTCTTATCCAGAGCGACTTCCATGTCCTAAGTGCAGGGACAGTCCCCCTGGAGCAACTCAGGGTTAAGGGTCTTGCTCAGGAACCCAATGGTGCTAGTGCTAGAGGGGGGTCCATAGATCCATAGGCAAGTATCCTACCACTAGACCAGCAGCACCCCATTTCAAATTTCCAGAATTAGTTAGAAAGCTGTTGCCCTGTTGACACTGATGTAAATAAAAGGTGTATAATGTGGAGAAAAAGAAAGTTGGGAGTTTGATTCTGCCCTGTTTTCCTGGGATCAGATCCGAATTGTAAGGTTGAAAACAGGATGTAACGGAGCCATTATTGTGCTTTTAACGCACTTTTAAGGGACACTGTTGTCCTAACTAGCACATGTTACGTCATATTCTGTTGCGCAGGCTTGCATCCCATGGCAAAATGAATCACTGGCTTGATAAAAATATTTTGGCATTTAATGCCTTACATATGATATACATCTCTACTATTAAAAACTAATCTAATGATACAGAGCTGTTTGCCTTCCAGAGGAGGACGAGGTTGTGCCCCTCACAGAAATACTGTGGTCTGCAGTGACTGAAAACAGCACACAAAGACACTTCTCCTGTCCCTTCCGTTACTGGACAACAGCATATGGACCCTCCGACACTCACGCAAAGGGCAGGCATTCATAACTGCACAGGCTATTCTTATAAAAGGCCTTGTTTGCAGCACTAGGGGACGTTTGTGCTGATTGAAGAACAAGGCTAATGACTGTGGGCTCGTCTCGGCCTCATCAGGCTTGAGTCTGGAAATAAAAACACTTGGGAGAGTTCAGACTGTGTCTGTCTCACACAGCCCCAGGCCCTGCAGGCACCTTCAGCAGAACAGGATGGAGGAAACTGTGAATGTGTGTGTGTGTGTGTGTGTGTGTGTGTGTGTGTGTGTGTTAATCTATTAGGTCATAGAACAGGTTTTGTGCTGTATTTTTAGTTGGCTGATCTTGATCGCAGTTTTAGGTTATGTTTCAGTATTTTTGGGGAGGATGGAAAATTCTGTGCTGAAAATCGGAGGAGGGGAGGCCGTGCAAATTAAAAGCGCTCTCGAACGGAGAGAAGGGGAGGGCCGCCGGGGAGGAAGGGTGGAGGAGGGGAGAGAGGTGATAGAGGGATAGTGAGTGAAGAGGGAAGATGAGGAAGTTATTAAGCTACATTAAGCTTTATCACAGTGATTTTAGTGCTGTTTAAAGGCTTTATTTTTGAGACACAGTCCAAACATATTAGCTCAAGCTTTTTACTTTAACTGCTTTTATAAAATGGCAATAAAATACTAGAAAAAAAATGTCACAATCATCAAAAGCTGTGGTCTAGTGGTTAGGGACTAGGCCCTAGGATCGTGCGTCCAAATCCCAGGCCAGTATGTTGCCCTGAGGCACCCTTGAGCAAGGTACTTTCCCCATCACTGCTCCCTGGCCGCTTTAAATAGCTGCCCCCCTGCTGCACGGTGTTAATGGGTGAAAAGCAGAGTTGTTGTGTTTGTTGTGCTTCACTGTGTGCTGTGCTGCGTTCACAATGACAAAATTAGTCACTTTCACTTTCAATAAATAAGTCATTATTAACAACAAGAGGGAGAGCGGGTTTCACCATTCGTTATCTGCTACATGGCATTTGTCACACAAGTGCCTGTGATATATTTTCAGATTTGACATCAATATTGTGTTTACACTGTGTCCATACAACATACGATACATTTAAAATGAACTATTTATGAAATAATACAATATTAAGTGATCATTCTAAAAGTTTGAACAGTTTTTTAGTTTTATACTTTGATGCATTTTGGATCATCTTCTAGTGTACGAGGGCGGTTAAAAATAGCCAAATAAAGCTGCTTACACAGCAAGATTAAAGATTAATTCCAGTTCAAACACAGCTCAAACCCAACAACAAGTGGTCACTGCTGTTACGTCACCATTTTGGGTCAGCAAGATGATTACCCCTTGTGTCTGAGTGAGTGCAATTTCTTCGTTATGTTTTAGCCTTCAGTAGCGTGCTGTAAGACGTGGGTAATATTTAATGGCAGTAGCGCCACCTGCTGTGAGGATTTGATTGTGCCCAGCCAAAACAGGGAATTCAAGCTTCTCAATACTCCTGCTTCACAGCTCAGTGCTAGGGGCTTTAAACCCCACTAGAGGATGCTGGCATTGGGCATGTGTGGCTGCCGCGAAGCCTCCCATCTATATTACAGTCACCAATTGGAATTATGGACACTTTAATTACCACGTATCCCGATTAGGGTCACAGGCAGTGCTGGAGCCCGTTACAGCACTCATGGGGTGGAAGGAGGGGAAACACTCTGGACAGGTCATCAGTCCATTGCAGGACAGACAAACACACACATTCACACTTTGGGGGCAATTTAGCATCGCCAATCTATCTGGCGTGCATGTCTTTGGACGTTGGTAGGAAGCTGGACGTCCCAGAGGAAGCCCGCACAGGCACAGGGAGGACCTAGGCTGCTCCACCTGGGAATCGAACCCAGGAACTTCTTGCTGTGAGGTGACAGTGCTACACACTGCACCATAATGGCAATGTACATATTTTACTACTTATTGTTCATTAAATGAAGTTTTATAATAGTTCTGATGAAGGGAAATAAGCAGAAGGCAGGTCTGAAAGCTGGAAGAGGAGAAAATGAGATGTAGAGAAGAGCTGGAAAAGCAAGAAGAAGGTGGGAAGAAGGTAGAGAGCGATTGTCAGCAGTGACAGCAAGTGACAGAAAGCTTCGCTAGCACATTGGGTGGGAGCTACTTTACACTCCTATCACATAGTCCTCCCCGTCCCCTAAGACATTTTAATCAGATCTGGGGAGAGAGTGTGGGGGAGAGGAAGAAATAGGGTCTGAGAGGAGTGCAGGGACGAGCATGATGCGTTTTTACATTCTCCGTGTATGCAATCCATCTTTGATGTCATTGCTCAAATGGCTCCTTTCGATCTCACTTTTATTTCCCTTGTCTTCCCCCGTCATGTCTGTTTATACATTAAACTGGGTGTGTTTGTCTGGATAGGCCTATGCACACAATTTCTAATAGGATTAATATGAGATCCTGACCGTTTCCTGAGTGCAAACAACAGAGCCACTGATTCCAAGCATCCCCACTTTCTTGCCCGGCCCAAGCTGATTAGCATCTATCCCTCTTCACGGCGGCGCTTATCCTGATTTATTGTTATCAGCCACGTTCGTATCACAGGCGGAAATGGCATAAATCCATTTTTTTTGCCAAAACAAATGTCTGATTGTATTATATCAGATTTGAGAGACTTGAGCCTCTTTCATATGCGATTTTACATCCAGAATTGTCGTCCAAACCCAAACGGTAAGCCTGTCTCTTAGATCTGTACAGGGGGGGATCTTGTTTAATCAAGCAGAAATCTCTGTGGACCAGAGTTTGAGGGTTATCCAGCCACACCCAGTCACAATCATGTGATTGCAAAATGAAATTTGAGCCCGTTTTGTTTTGCAGTTCATTAGGTTCTTATCTAGATGAAGACTTTAAAGCAAATTGGGCAGCAGGGCAGTGGTGGCCTAGTGGTGAGGGAGTTGCCCCCGCATTGGAAGATTGTGGGTTTGATTCCCTCACAAGTAGGTTGCCCTGAGGTACCCTTGAGCAAGGTACCGTCCCCGTCACTGCTCCCTGGGCGCTTTCAATAGCTGCCCACTGCAGCGGTGTTTGTGTGCATGGGTTAAATGCAGAGGTCCAATTTTGTTGTGGTTCACTGTGTGCTGTGCTGTGACCTCGCAACTTTTTAAATACAAGAAGTTGGACGACTTCTTGACTTATTGAATTTTTCTTGAAGGATTCATACGAAGGTCACTGTGTGGTTTAAAAAACAAAAAACAACCCTCCAAAACTGGTCAGACACTGGAGCCGAACTGAAAACGAGAGCCAAAAATAAGCCTGGAGCGGTCTGAAAAGCAAAAAAAATAATCTTATTGACAAATGGCGCAAAATTAAGAAATCAAATTATTAGAATTTTCGCTTAGAGAACGACATAGGTTTAAAATATTAGTTTGAAATGTGATGCAGCCACTGTGAACACTGTTGTAGTTATTAAACAAAACTAATAAGGTTGGAAACTGGAACAAATTTGCAACAAAAATGAACATTTGGGGAAAAAAAGTGAGTAAAAGCAAATTTTCCTCAGATTTCTGCACGACTGTAGTCAGGAGAAAACGTTATGATGGAGGGGTGATTAATGTATGGATGAATGAATGTTTGGATGGATAGATGGAAGGATGGATGCATGAACAGTGTGAAAAATGTCTCTGTGGACCGCAGGGTTTCAGACAGATCTAAAGAAACACTGAAACACTGAATAGAAAAACAGCTGCCCCGTGGATCACCTAAAGTCACTATTAAAATACAACATGCAGGACAAAATGTAAGTTAGCATCTCGTACAAGCCTTTAATAAAACACATCTTTAACAAGCTCGAATGTCTTGAATGTCCAGAAAAGACTACAGATGTTTTTGTTCCCCAGTGCAGCTGAAAGGACAACATACTGGAAGAAATCTCTTAGTAATGCTTACAGAAATTACCATTTTGACATTTATGGTCCGGACTGAAGGCCTAGACTTGCGAGTCATGCTTTGCCGCTGCTAATGACTCAGAGCGAAAGTCAAAGTTAGGAATTCCGATCCGGTCAAGGAACACAGAAACAGAAATGAGCAATTAGGCTTCGAATCCGAACACAGTTTACATATTTCTATGTCCTTTTCTCTCTCCCCATCCTCAGGCCCTGTATCCGAGCCCGGAGGAGGGCTGGCAGATCTACAGCTCGGCTCAGGATGCAGACGGGAAGTGTATCTGCACGGTGGTGGCTCCAGCCCAGAACATGTGTAACCGAGACCCGCGCAGCAGGCAACTCCGCCAGCTCATGGAGAAGGTGACAGCTGCCAAACGTGCCAGCCAGCCATCACTCACTGAGTCAGATACAAACAGACTGAATCAAACAGATAGTACAGTACACACACACGGGCAAAAATGCAGAGGTTTACTCAAACATCTATCTATCTATCTATCTGTCTGTTTAATTAAGTGAAAGTGACTATTTGTCACTGTGGTTGCACAACAAACTACAACCAAATGCATTCTCTACATTTAACCCATGCACAGTGCAGCTGTAGTCATACAGATCCAGCACCTGTGTAGCAATGATGGGGACGGTACCTTGCTCAAGAGTACCTCAGGGCAACCTACTGATCTTGGATTTGAACCCATGACTTTCAGATCTTAGGGTCTAGTCCCCAAACACTAGACCACTGATGGCCTGCATTTTAAAGAGTGAGCTGAAATGCCACTTCACAGAGAAAGATGTTCACATCCACTTTTCTAATTCTACTGCAAAGAAAAAAGAATAAAAAACCTTCAGGCTGTCTTGTTAATAACTCTACACTCGTTCCTAAATGCACACGCCTGGGCAGAGAAACAGAACCTATTATATCCTGTTATACATACGCATACACGCAAGTGGGACTGGATGAGCTGCCAGATCATTAGTTATCTCTGTTCCCCATTAGAGAAACTTTGTGAGGGAACATGAGGCTGGTGAGCATCTAAAGGAGGGCATTGTCCTAAAAACAGCCATGAAATTGCAATCGTTCAGCCTTAGCCTTGTAGTCTTTTTCCCCATCGTACCCATTAAACTGAGACTAAGGTGCAGAAAAGCAGAGGGTGAAATAAAAAGTTTAAAATAATCTGTGAATCAAGAAATGGAGCACACTGGGTGCACATTCAGCACATACTTACACACTCAGCCCCGCTAATGCTCAACTGACTCTCACACACACACACACACACACACACACACACACACACACACACACACACACACACACACACACACACACACACTCTAATAAATGCTGGACTGCACAGGGCACCAACCCCACAGCACAATGACACAAACCATTAAAGAAAACCGAGCTGAGCAAAAAGAGTCTGTTTGGGTTCCAAAATATTGAAAGTATAGCCTTGAACTGCTAGCTCTACACCATGCAGAGCCTCTGATGGTGAAATGATGGTGCCAGTAATGGTTCTTTGCAGGGACGACATGGAAAAAATATTTCCTTGAGACAGAATTTTTCAGTGGATGGTCATTACCACCAGGAGAGAAGAGGGCACAGCATGGATTTACATGGATTTAAACAGTCTTCATTAGAACAAGCTTTCAGTCTGCTCATATCTCCATAGCAACATTATCTGCACATTTTGACAGGGCAGATTCCTCCAGATTGATCCTGAAGACTTTTTAGTGCAGATTGTGTTTTTTTTGTGTGTGTGTGTGTGTTTTTGAACAGACAGTTAGGTCCATATATATTTGGACACTCATACAAGTTTTGTTTCGGTACCTGTTTACTGAAACATATTCCAATTCTAGTTATATAATGGACATGGGCATAATGTGCCTCAGCTTTCAGTTGAGGGTTCACATTCAGATTGGATGAAGGGTTTAGGAGTTCCAGCTCCTTAACATGTGCCACCCTCTTTATAAAGGGACCAAAAGTAATCGGACAGTTGGCTCAAAGGCTATTCCATGGGCAGGTGTGGGTAATTCCTTCGTTATGTCATTTTCCATTAAGCAGATAAAAGGCCTGGAGTTGATTTGAGGTGTGGTGCTTGCATGTGGAAGATTTTGCTGTGAACAGACAACATGCGGTCCAAGGAGCTCTCCATGCAGGTGAAACAAGCCATCCTTCAGCTGCGAAAACAGGAAAAACCCATCCGAGAAACTGCTACAAAATTAGGAGGGGCAAAATCTACAGTTTGGCACATCCTGAGAAAGAAAGAAAGAAAGCACTGGTGAACTCAGCAAGGAAAAAAGACCTGGACGTCCACAGAAGACAACAGCGCTGATGATCGTAGAATCATTTCCATGGTGAAGAGAAACCCCTTCACAACATTCAACCAAGTGAACAGCACTCTCCAGGAGGTCAGCCTATCAACATTCAAGTCTACCATTAAAAGAAGACTGCTTGAAAGGAAATGCAGAGGGTGCACTGCAAGGTGCAGCCACTCATAAGCCTCAAGAATAGAAAGGCTAGATTGGACTTTGCTAAAAAACATCTTACAAAAGCCAGAACAGTTCTGAAAAAAACATTCTTTGGACAGATGAAACCAAGATCAACCTCTACCAGAATGATGATCATCATCTGTAAGACATGGCGGAGGCAGTGTGAAGGCCGTGTGAAGGCCAGGGTGTGCTTGGCTGCCAGTGGCACTGGGACACTAGTGTTTATCGATGATGAGACACAGGACAGAAGCAGCCGGAGGAATTCTGAGGTGAAGACACGCTCAAGCTCAATGCAGTCAAACCGACTGGGCGGTGTTTCATAATACAGATAGACGAACGACCCAAAACATACAGCCAAAGCCACCCAGGAGTTTATTAAAGCAAAGAAGTGGAAGATTCCACTTCTAAAGCATTTGTATTTTATGACACACATCTGTGTGACTGCAGAGATGGATTGCTTTCGGTGTCGCATGAGAATTTGTTATTTGGCTCCGTCAAACAGCTTTTCTTCGTAACATAAAATAAAATATAAATATAAAGAAAGAAAGAACTATAAAGGCTGAAAAGGCCTATAGTGTCTTATACTGCCTGGTGCAGAGATTGCCCTGTGTTTAGGGACAAGGCCCCAGGATCGGAGGGTCATGGGTTCGAATCCCATACCAGTAGGTTGCCTTGAGTTTCCCTTGGGCAAGGTACCGTCCCCAACACTGCTCCTGCTATCACAGACCGCATGACACATCTTCCATCTACGATTTTCATCAGTGCTCATCTAATTCTTTTGGTCCCCATTTCAGTGCTTCAGTCTCACCCATTTTTCTGCCATTGTTAAACGTGTGTGTTGGGACTCTAATGCTCAACCAATCACTGTGAGCTGCTCAAGTTCAGCGGATTGAGCAAATTGTCTAATGTGCCACACCTGTAATATCTTCAACCATCCACTTCACCCAATATAGCACATGTATCACATGTGAACGCGAGAGGGAAGCCTTGCACTAAATGCACATCCATAAACTGCACCTATTTCATTCATAACACAGTGCATCTTATTTATGCTTGAAACTAGTGCAGAAGGCCTAGTTTATTATTACTACGCCTGGAAATACCATCATCCAAGAGTCCAACCATGAAAAACATACTTTACATTCTGCGTAAATGAAGCATTTCTAAATATTTCTTCATGCTGATATATGCTCTTCTGCATTGCGCTCAGAAATTGCCCACGTTACACAAAAAATTCTTTTGACCAGTCAGATTTCAGTGATGAGATTTACAGAATTTTAGATACTCTGGCTCACATTGCACAGAAAAGCACAGAACTGTGATTCGCAGAGATTCAGCAGACTTTGTAGTGACACTCACAGCTAACTCCTCCATCTGCTACAATTAACCCTGTCTGTGGTGAATTCTCCACCAGTTTCTGCTGCAAAGATCAGAAACTGAAGGAGCTGTTAACAAGGCCTATCTCCATCATTTGAGGCAGAGATGCATAAAAAATATAGATTTGCTCAAATTTGGATTGCAAGTGTGTGACTCACTCACTGGTGCGTTTGTCTGTGTATCTGCCCCGTGATGGACCGGCGACCTGTCCAGGCTGTGTCACCTTTCGCCCTGAGCTGGGATCAGGAAAGGTGGGGACACACCCTGGACAGGTCGCCAGTCCATCACGGGGCAGATACAACTCCAGCGCTGCCCCTGAAAAAAAATGAAATTATAAAATGTTCGTATATCAAAAACGGTCCTGCTCTGGCCTGTCTGTACCTACTGACTCTGAAGCGACCCCTGGTCTTCAGTGAGCAGTGCTGTGGGACGAAGGGTTTTCTATAACTCAGTTCAGTGGTGATATTTAGTTCACTGTAATCGGGCAGAAAGAGACTGGGTTGAAAAGCGCTGGAGAATTCCTTTATTCATTTATAACCAAAGTATTCTAAAGAATAAACGAGAAAGAAGGACGAATGGAGTGAATAAAGGCTGAGGTATGAAAAGGAATGAAAGTGCTGTGAACGCTTGACTGCGTGGATGTTGACGATGCTGAACTGCAGTTCGATCAGTGCTGTTAAATGTAGCACGCTGGCAAGAATGAACTATTAGGACAATCTTTACCCTCGTCTGGAGTGATTGCTGTGTTTTTTCTGCACGTTGGACTTAAATAATTGTTTCATTGTGGTTACAGTTACATTAATTATACAGCACTGTAATTAATAACATTTACTTCTCATTTTTACTCTTTGCTGACTTTCCATCTTCCATCTTTTCCATTTGACAGTTAAAATGATAAGTGATTTTTCTTTTTCTTTTTTAACATGGTTATCTGTCCACAACCTATTCAAATGAATTTTCATGGAGAAAAAAAAATAATAATAATTTAGCTTACAAACAGAAGTGGGCGCAACATGATGTATGTGATGGGAGGAATAGCAGACATGGATGGAAATGCATTTTTGTTATTTTCAGCAGACTGTTTTTATGTATTTGATCTTCTAAATGACACCAGGTCATTGTGAAACACCCACACACACACACACACTCGAACAAGGTACCGTCCCCGTCACTGCTCCCCTCGGTGCTTTCAATAGTGAAAGTGAAAACCCTTGTCATTGCGATTTCACAGCACAGCGAACCACAACGAAATTGGACCTCTGCACTTAACCCATGCAAACACCGTGCAGCAGGGGGCAGCTATTGAAAGCACCCGGGGAGCAGTGACAGGGACGGTACCTTGCTCAAGGGTACCTCAGGGCAACCTACTGGTGAGGGAATCGAACCCACAATCTTCCGATGTGGGGGCGACTCCCTAACCACTAGACCCCCTGCTGCACGTGTGTGTGTGTGTGTGCAACACCGAGGTTGAATTTCATTATGTTTCACGAGAATAGTCACTTTCACTTTCACTTTTTAAAAAGCTTCGGCCTGTCAGCTTTAAGGCACCTGTCCTTTTTCACCTTCGCTTCTAATCAGGAAGAGCTGAAAGCTAATCAGAGCTGATGATCTCTGTGATACATTTTGTCATTTGTTCCTAATGAAGGTGGATCATGTGATTTTGCTGTAAAGCTCTGGAAGCAGGTTTTATTTATGAGAGATAGGAGACGCTTACAAAACACAAATTTGAACCTTCAAGGAGGAAAGATCAGATCTGAGCAATAATCTCCAGCAGGTTTGTGAAAACAGCACTAAACACAGAGGTAATCAGGTTCAGCTTGTACAAATCAAAACTGGCACAAACTCAGAGCTGTATGGACCCACTAGTGTGATCTTTCAAGAACTGAGGCTGCACAGATCTGGTCTTTCCAAAGATACGGATGCAAAAATCTGATCTGGAAGGATGAGTGTGCAGGAGGCTAAACTTGGTGCTCTTGCATTCATTATGCATTCATTATCATGCACTTGTGTTCATTATTTGATCATAAACAACCACGTCTCTTGTTGTTTCTTGAATTTTTATGAGGATTTTGGAGAAGGTCCTTATCATTCCAGCAGCTTGTCATCTCTCCAGTTACACATGCGCACTGGTGTCTTCTTGTAAATCACGCTTTTTATTTACCCTTGCTTGTGAATTTTGCAGCACATGATAACATCACAACCCCCCTTCCTTGCTGTGGATTCTCCAGAATGAGACCATATCTATTCACACACAGGCTCAATCGGACATGACAAAAACACTGGGGACAGGAAGGATGAAGTATGTTCAATGTCCGGTCCAACTGATAGGGAGGTGAGCGGTCACACACAGAGCTCCTCAGGATTATGATCACACTTACATTTACAGCATTTAGCAGACGTTCTTATTAAGAGCGACTTCCACCAGAGCTTTATCTCCACATCTGATCTTCGTTCTAGTGCTGCTAAAGATCAACAACAGCTGACGAATTACTTTCAGCCAAGTAACAATCTTATTAACCCGGTGACTCAGTGCCAAAAGATAAGCGCCAAAAGGGTTTTTTTTTTAAAATAAGTGCAGAAAGTGCAGAAAGTGCAGAAAGGTGAAAGAGTAGAGCTGGACATAGAAGGTTGTCCTCCTAGAAATTCCCTGAACAGGTGCGTTGTCTTGCAGAGCGCATGGGATTCAGCAGTTCTGACCACGAGAGGAAGTTCATTCCACAGTGTGTGAGGGAAAAAAGGGCTTCGTGCAGACTTGAAGCTGTAGATTCACTGTAAATGCAATTACTAGGGGAACCCAGTGAGCAATCATATATGCAACAAAATAAACATGCGAATAAAAGTGTGTAACTCATCATGAAAGTGATGATTTGTGATGAGAAAATCAGTTTGAAGAGTATAGCGAGACAAAAGTAAAAACTTTCAACTACTAAGGGTTAAAATTCCAATTCGTGTTCAGAGGCAATGCTGCTACCCAGGCAGACAAATTGAGATGCTGAATGAATGATGAAGCTGCAGCAAATCAATGAGACACCAGAATCTGCCTCTCTTTCAGTCTGATAGCTATTCACCCTATGCACTCTCTTTTATTCTACCTGCCTCTAAAAACCTGCCTAGCACATCTACATTGCCAGCCACCCATAGATACCCACACAATGAGAATAAATTCTACGCATTGGAAGGTGTGTGTGTGTGTGTGTGTGTGTGTGTGTGTGTGTGTGGCTTTGGCAGCAGCTGTGAGGTTCTAATGCTGCTGTCTAATAAAACACAGACTAATGAGGACACCTGAGGTCAGTCCCCCCTCAGCGCAAGAAGTGGAGGATGCTTTCAGAATATAACAGCTACTACTGGCCTGGCTCCTTTAAAAATAGCTCTTTGTGTGTGTGTGTGTATGTGTGTGTGTGTGTGTGTGTGTGTGTGTGTAGCACTGATCCTCCTGAGCTTACTGCTGACAGGGGCCTAAGAGTAGGCACTTCTGTGCCTGAAAGCATGGAGGACATGCTGATCCGTACAAACCCCCATCAAGATCACCCCAGTCCATGCTCAAACAATCTCCAGCGCTGACCGTGACTGCTGGCTCTGACAGCTATGCAAATCAGCTCATTAGACAATACACCTCACGCTCATCAGTCTGCGCAGATGGAAATGAGCGCAGGAACGTCGTAGCACGCAGGTCATCTTGTAGAGCGAGGGGGGAAGTGTGTGTGATCGTGCCTCAAATTTAGCCCTAATGGCCTGTAGGCACATTAATTTGTCACTTTCACAAGTATGGAGTTTAGCTATGTAGCAGTTAACATGCTTATGTAGTAGTTAATGAAGCAGGAGTCTGAAGATCGGTCCGTTTAAGGGGTTAGTTGGGCCTGAAATTTACATTTAAAACCAATAAAGGCATTACAATCCACAAACCTTCAGCTCAGATCCAAATCAATGAGTAATGCTGTCTGAACCTGAGTGTAGATCAGCATGATTCTGTTTGAACTCCACTGTAGCTGAATAGTTCCATCTAAAACCAACTGTAGCTCAACAAAGCTCTGTCTGAACCACACTGCAGCTCACTAAAGACACACTGCAGTTGACAAAACTCTGCCTGAATCAAACCTGATTCTGAATTCTTACTAGAACAAGCCTGAGACCGATTACACTGTGCGCACAATTATTAGGCAAGTGAGTGTTTGGAGGATTTATTTTAATCAGATCCAGTGTATCAATCAGTCCAAAATGTTAAAACCTGAATGTTTAAGTGAAGTGTGAAAGTGACAGCCCTTGTCATTGCGAGGTCACAGCACCTCACTGGTGCTGAATTGGACCTCTGTGTTTAACCCATGCAAACACCGCTATTGAAAGCACCCGGGGAGCAGTGACAGGGACAGTACCTTGCTCAAGGGTACCTCAGGGCAACCTACTGGTGAGGGAATAGAACCCACAATCTTCCGATGCAGGGGGAACTCCCTAACCACTAGGCCACCGCTGCCCGCTTTGTTTTAAAAAGGAAATGTGAGTGTGAACATTCAGGGAACATATATGTGTGCAAAATTATTAGGCAACTATTAGTGTGCAGAATTTTTAAGTAACTAAATCAAAAATTACATTTTTCCCATCTAGCTTGTTCATGTTCATCGGTTAAAGTGAGACGAATGAACAGCACAACATTTACAAAATAAACATTCCTGACGTAAAAAAAATCAGTGGACAATATAGCCGCCCTTCTTTTCATTAACAGTCATAATTCTTCCAACAACTTTTTGTGCAGCAGCACCACAGCCTCCCAGACACTGTTCAGAGAGGTAGACTGTTTTCCTTCCATGGAGAGGAAGGAAAACTGTTTTCCTTCCATTCAGTTTCCCATTTAAGAAGGAACACAGGTTCTCAGTAGGGTTTAGGTCTGGTGAGGAAGGTGGCCATGTCATTATTCTTTCATCTTTAAGGCCTTTACTGGCGAGGCACCCAGTGGAGAACTTCCATGCACTTGATGGAGCATTGACCTGCAGAAAAATCATGATCTTCTTGAAAGATCCTAATTCTTCCTGAACCACTGCTTGAAGAAAGTGTCTTCTAAAAACTGGCAGCAGGATTGGGAGTTGATTTTGAGTCCATCTTCAACCTAAAAAGATCCAACTAGCTCATCTTTAACAACACTTGCCCATACCAGTACCCCACCTCCACCTTGGAGTGGAAGTGGAGCTCTGTGCCCGTTACTGTTCTAGCCATGGGTCCATCAATCTGGTCCATCAAGAGTCTCTCTCATGTCCATCAAACCTTTAAAAATCTTGAGATGTTTCTTGGCCGTCTTGATGTTTCAACTTGTCTTGTTCAGTGGTGGTTGGGATTCAGTCTTCCTTACCTTGACCTTGTCTCTGAGCACTGGACACCTTGTACTTCTGGACACTCCAGGTAGGTTCAGTTCTGGAATATGACAGCACTGGAGGATCATGGGTTCCTGGTAGCTTCACCTTTGATTCTTCTCAAAGCTTCAGTTCATTTTTTTCAGAACTTCAGAACTTTAGATCTTAACACTTTTCTTGGAACCTGTTGATTATTTGCAACAAACTGTTTGATGGTTCTGTGATCACTCCCCGATATCTTAGCAATATCAAGAGTGCTGCATCCCTCTGAAAGACATTTTTGAGTCAATTCTCTCTCTTTTTTTGGTCCATTTTGCCTGAAGAAAAGAAGTTGCCTAATAATTCTGCACACTTTGATAAAGGGTGTTGATCTCCGCCACACCCTCCCTCATCACACAAACACACATCAACTGATCTGCTTAAATCCAATGAGCATTCAAGTTTATACAGCTTGGAGTGGGAATAAATGCAGAAAAATGATGATCTGGTCCAAATACTCACTTACCTAAAAATTGTGCGCACAGTGTAAAATTTCACTTTACTTTAATTTGTACTTTAGACCCCCTGATTTTGATGTCTTACTAACTTTGAAGCTGGACAAGATTACCTAAACTTTATCTCTAACTGAATCTTAACAAATGTCTGCCTAAAATGAACCATATTATAAATTCTAGCTGTCTAGCTGTCTTATTCGGGCTGTAACCCAACAAAACCTTGTCCAAACCCAACTGTATCCCAATGAAAGCTTATCCAAACCAAAAAATATATATATATATATTCTGTCCAAATTGAACTTCATCTCATCAAAGCTCTGTATGAACTGGACTGTATCCCAACAAATCTGTCTAAAATGGCCTGTGTTCCAACAAAACTGTCTAAAATGGCCTGTGTTCCAACAAAACTGTCTAAAATGGCCTGTGTTCCAACAAAGCTCTGTACCTGATGTGCAGGTATCTGGTTTATTGGAAGAAACCCATATAAACACAAGGAGAACAAACAACTCCACACAAAATGGATCCGGGCCAACACGGCTGGAAATTCAATCCAAAGTATTCTTACTGTGAGGTGTTAGTGCTAGTCACTGCACCTCCATGCTGTCCCTGGTTTTATTGGCAAGGTTAACAAAGTATAACCCTGTTTTAAATTATAGCTTACATTCTTCCACATTAACTCACTCCAAGGACATTCCTTTGTCCATGGCCTGCAGAGAAGGAACAGCATGCTGGTCATGCAGCAGGGCGAGGAGGTGGGCGTGCGAAACTCAGGTAGGGAAGAAGCTCAGCAGGTCAGCCATTAGCGTCGGGAAGCTCTGGTGAAGCTCAGCAGATTGAAACCTTAACTTCCTGTGTCCTCAGTCTCCAAACACACTCCTACTGATATTCCATCTGCCCCTCTGTGTGTATGTGATTGGTAGGTCCAGAACATCACTCAATCTATGGAGGTGCTGGACCTCAGGACGTACCGAGACCTGCAGTATGTCAGGGACACGGAGAACCTGATGAAAACAGTGGATGGAAAACTGAAGACTGCATCCGAGAACCCTCGCAGCCTCAACCCCAAGAGCTTTCAGGTACTAATCATTAAGAGCCCTTGGTAGACAGTATAGATCATCAGTTAAATTATTCTATAAGCAGCAATCTTGTTCTAAGGGACACTAGTGTCACACCATCATCAAGTTTTTGTGAGTCAGAAACATGGCAGTACCATCTGCATGCCAAAGCCCGAGAGAGCATATGTTCACCACGCTGTGTAATCTAGAGCATCTCAACTAAAGGGAGGGGCCAGGACTAATATGAGAAAAAATTGTTTTTAAATGATGTTTTTTGCAAGGCTTTAGATTTTTTTTTAATCACATAATAAAAGTGTATACTACATCTTTATCACTATATTAAGCATAGTTTATACCATGTGGGATTCATCTGAGGACGGGTCTGAACCACTCTAAACTACAACCCTAGCTTAGCAACTTGCACACAAACACACAAGTGAATACATATTTGCTCATGGTAATTGAAAAACTTCTTTTCTCCCCTGACTGAGAGAGAGCCCATTTTTTATTTGTTTGTTTTGTTTATTTCATGCTGCATCTCCCCAGAAAAGCTCCAGCTGCCTGCAATCAGGGAAGGAGCCTGTCATATGTGCTGATGGGAAATGCAGTTTGATGCTGAAGTGTGATGAAAAGTAAACAAAACTGTTTAACTACCATAGCACAAAACATGGTTTACCAGTATTTAATTCAAATGAAACATTAAGGGGCCGTATCCAGGAAGACTGTCGGGTAATTTGCTCAAGGGTACCTCGGGGGAAACTTCTGAACCATGGCTTGAACCCACTCCTTTCTGTTAATGGAGACAAGTACGTAACCACTAGGCAGCCAATGCATGATTTAGGCATGCAGCATTCACGATGCCAAGCACAGTGGTGTATCTTTAGCTAGATTTTTGAACTATGCCCTTAAGTTAATGTGAGGCTTGGTCACTTGCTGGAAAGATGAATCAGGTGTCGGAGCGGAGAAAACACTGAACAGTGCAGGCAGCAGGTCCCCTCTGTTTAAACACCCATCATGCAGCATATGCAGAACACACTGCTGGGCAAAGCTTTGCTGTGACACCCTTAAAACGGCACAGATACACAAACACAAAAGAGCATTATGTCAGATCCCTGTGCTTAATCGTGCTGTGTAGCAAAGGTCCTTAGAGGGAATTCAAATGGACTTAAAATATTAATACTCAAGACCTTAAGCAAGAATTCTGTTTCTTCCCTAATGAGCGCACACTTCCCTGCAAACGTGTGTGCGCGCATGCATGCTTTGTTTGTGTGGCTAAAAGCTTTTCTTGCATTTTTGCAGCTAAAAGCCACAGATATTAACCGTTATGCCCTGCTTATCTCTCACATGCTAAGAAGATTCAGAGCCTGCGATTAGTGCGCCTTTTCATCTTCTTAAGAGCACACAGCGTTTGTTGACCTGCTCGTCTTAACTGTCCTCCAGGAGGCCAGATTAGCCCAAGTGCTCTCGCCAACAGGGAGACATCAGAGCACGTACAAAAACTGTACTTTAATATTCAGCCTGGATCTGCCCTCTCTAATGAGAGAGGAAAAGCTGGGACAGCCTGCCTTCCTCTGGGGTCTACACACGCTCACTGCCTAGGAGTCTCTGCCATCTCACGCTCTCTCTCCCTGTCTTTGACTTAATCCTCGCAATGGGAATTATTCAGAGCACATACACAGAATCACCATTCATCTATCAATAAGCGCTCTAAGAATCAGGAGTCTTTTTTGCAGAGCGGCAAGATGCAGTGGGAGCACCCTGTTTCAAAGGGACAGGGTGCAGAAGGCCGGGCTTTATTTTAGCCCGGGCTGCTGATGAATGCGGCTGGCTCAAAGTCGCCCGTGGCAGGTCGTGAGATTAACGAGAGCGAATTTTCACAGCACGGAATGGGAGAAAATGAGATTTATGATGCCGCGCCGCCGGCCTGAGAGGCTTTTCATCAGCAGATTTATGATATACCTTAACAAGGAGGAAGCGGCTGTTCCCTCCTGGCGGATGCCGCTTTATCGATACATTTTCAAAGCTATCGAAGTTTTATCGCCATTCCTCTCATCGTAGCTAGGTGCTGAGTGAGGAGCATAACATGCATCCCCAATTCTACATTCAGTAGTCAGCACTGGACCTCATTCCACATGTCTGGCACATGCACGTTGAAAAGCCTAACCAGTGTAGAAAACATGAGACACCCTGAGCATAATGACAGATTCCACTAGTTTCATGTGTTTTGTCATCCTTCGGTCATCAAAGCTCCCCACACGACAAGACTCCAGAGCAAAACACCAAATGCTCACGAATCAGCCGCCTGATCAAGGATACTCCCAGAACCTGAGATATCACAAAAAATTCACTCTGAACCAAAGTGAACCAAAACAAACATCACATGACAACAAGGCAGATTACTGAGGTGGTTGTGTGTATTCAGTGGGGACCCGGATGAGATCCTTTTAGGATGCTGAGGTCCTAAATGTTTACAGTATAAATCACTGAATTTTGCTACCACACCCCCTTAAGAAAATAATCATTTCTCTGTGATGCTCCTCCAGGTGGGTGTGGTTTTGTGGTTAATTCCATAAATCTGCATCAGCATCAGTGATTATAAACAGTACTGTGCCCAATTCTTAAAACACCCCATTTCCTCACATTTTGTTTCCAAAGAGCCAGACTTTTATGGGTTTTTTATATGTTGTTGAGGAACAGTTCCCCAGGCTTCCTGAAGGACAATGTTTTGCCTCTCATTTTCAGTACAGTCCAGAGCAGTATAAGCCCCAATGTGTCAGAGTAGAGCGTCACTCATTGTTAGTTTTGTTTCACGTGCGGGTGCTTTATGTTTGCCATGTTCAATTAAGTTAAGTCACCGATACGTCCGAACCACACCATTTACATTTACGGCATTTAGCAGACGCTCTTATCCAGAGCGACTTCCATGTCCTAATTACAGGGACAGTCGCCCCTGGAGCAACTCAGGGTTAAGGGTCTTGCTCAGGGACCCAGTGGTGGTAGTGCCAGAGGTGGGATTCGAACCGGGGACCTCTTGATCCAGAGGTCCGTAGGCAAGTACCCTACCACTAGACCACAACCACCCCAGAACACCCCAGTTGTACAGAAAACGCATTTATCTGACCTGTTTCTTCACTGCTTCGTGTCTTAAGTTAGACTTTGTTCTGCTAGAAGGTTCATACTGTAACTACCATCACCCAAGCGTTACAGTATGAACCTTCTAGCAGAACAAAGTCTAACTTAAGACACGAAGCAGTGAAGAAACAGGTCAGATAAATGCGTTTTCTGTACAACACTATTACAGCATTCAGCACTAAAATCATATATATTAGTTTCACTTTTATATATACATATATTAAAGGATCACTGCACCCTTCACAATGATGAATAAAATATTCATTCATCCATTCAGCTTAGCCCTGATTAGTGTTTCAGCTTCAGCAAGAAACTCATCACCTGATAGGGATGTTTTTCGGCCAACGCATATTCAGCGTCCATATATTTAGTTGAGCGCTGATGCTTTGGGGCTACTGTAGATTGAACACTAGAATTCGACAGTCAATCACGTTTTTGCAACAGCCCCCCCAGCCCCCGCCCCCGCCCCCAGCGATTACAAGACTCAACCAGTCATGATTGGGCTGTGTAGACTGGAAAGGACATAGATTGGATCAAAACACCAATGGATAATCAGGGAAGATAATTGTCTTTTCATTTGGGAGTGCCAGGAGGGGGAATCACTCCAAAATCCTCCTAATTATCCTGTGAGCCAGACAAAGCTCAACACCTGACTCTGCTGAGAAAAATGACAATGGGCTTTAGTGTAGCTGCAAACAAGAGGATCTGACAACAAAAGCACAATTATTACAGAAAATAATGTGCAAACGACTACATTATGAACAATATAAAAATTCAAACAATATAACAATTCATGAACAAATGTTAAGTCAACAACACAAGCTATACTGTTGAGTGTGAATAATGTAAGCCAATCGCCTGGATACCGCCATTGGTTCTGAATCATATTTGTTTAATCATAAAATCTGGTTGAAAAGCTACTTGTGTTATATTTCATAACGGCATGTTTTTTTACACGATGCGGATATCTTTCAGATCACAGGTTGCTAAGGAACAGAGGTTGCTTTACTCTTGCTGTTTGCAGCGGAGTTAAATTCCCCGTTTTGTAGCAGTAACAACTGTGATGCTGGATCTGAGTTATAAACTCACTCACATTTTACTAGCAGTGCATCCTTTGTTTCCATTTTATCACTGGGATGCTTCACTGCTACTTTCCCAGCAACTTGCAATGGGCCTGCAGGGGCCCACGAAGGACTTGACTAATGGCCCCTAATAGGCTGCCTGCTCAGGGCCCATGAGACTGAACTCATTTGCAAATTTGCCTGTGCAGGCAGCCTTAGCTCAGCCCTAACTAAGTGGGGGTTTATGAGGGTTCGTCAAAGTCCACTGCTAACTGGGCCACAGTCCAGAATGGCAGTACTGTCCCAATGTGGCTTTGCTCAGGTCCGCACTGTCCAAAATCAGCCTGCTGTTGGCCACATTTAGGATTGTTGCCATGGGTTGGTGTGGGACTGGGACACATGTGGCTTTGCCAAAGCCCATAGTACCAAAATCAGCCTATAGGAGAGCAGTTTGGCAAGGTCACTTGTAGGGCAATTATTTTTTTTGTGAAACAGACGTAGCCAATCAGCCAAGACATGTTAGGTGTCCATATTTCGCTTCTTTTTGCTTCTGGAGCTGTGAGGCTAATGCGATGATTCTCTGAGTCTGTACCGCCCTCTCTGAAGGTGCCGCGGCACTGCAGGGGGCCGTGAAGCACAGCAAAACGTGCTGAAATGTGCAGCAGAACGAAAGTTGAATTTATGGGCTTTAAGTTGGAGTGACGGCAAAAGGTGTCTGTGTTTTTCCTTTCAGAAAGTGAAGAAAACATGAAATGAAAAGTGGACAGATTTGGAAAAGGGAGGAAAAGGAAAGAAACGTGATGCTTCTGAGATAAATAAAACAGACAAAGGGAGTCATTCGAAGCTGAGGTCAAGAATTTAGAGCTAAAAAAGACTAAAAAGGTTTTTGATGAACAGAAGTGTACAAAGGATGCTCTGCATAAAAGGAACTATTGAAGGAAACTTAAAAAGAAAACGTGCAGTTGCTGTTCATGTTAATTCCATCGAATGATTTCCTATCTGTGACATTTTCTCACAAAATCACAAATTATGATCAATACAAATAAATACAAATTTATGCAGGAATTTAAATATTTCGACATTTTACTGTCATCAAGCTGTACAACTGCAGTTTGTAGAAGGAAGAAACTGAACTGAAATGTAAGAAATTGTACTGGGATTCCCTGAGAAGTGATTATACAAGATTTTAAATGCATAACCTTGTTACTTATTGTACAAAGATGTATTTTTATATGTTAGTGTTTTACATTAGTGTTTCTTTGTGAGTAAATTGATCCTTACTGCCCACATAAAAAGCTTTAAGTCTCTCAGGGGTCGAAAACCTTTGCACAGTCTGCTATACCATCAAGGCCAACTGCTTCCGAGGGTGGATAAAAGAAATTGTTAAGATCAACTGAGCTGATGTAGCCAACAAAGACCCTTGACCTCTAGTGCTTGATGGTGATGTTGGCCTCGTAGCTCCCGGTTTAAAGCACGTAATTTGGTCTTGGATCCAGGAAAACTGTCTAAATCCGAACTACTGCCTTAATAACATATTTTCCTGGGACTTCCTTGCCTTCATTTATCCTTTAAATTGCAAAAGTAACAGAACACTTGAGGTTGTGTGCGTTATAAATATAATCACAGTTGTGATTTGGTAGTGGATGAAGATGGTGGTAGTGGATGTGATTTTTGTAGTGGATGAAGATGATGGTAGGGGATGTGAATTTGGTAGTGGATGAAAATTATGGTAGTGGATGAAGATGATGGTAGTGGATGTGAATTTGGTAGTGGATGAAGATGATGTTAGTGGATGAAGATGATGGTAGTGGATGTGAATTTGGTAGTGGATGAAGATGATGTTAGTGGATGTGAATTTGGTAGTGGATGTGAATTTGGTAGTGGATGAAGATGATGGTAGGGGATGTGATTTTGGTAGTGGATGAAGATGATGGTAGTGGATGAAGATGATGGTAGTGGATGTGAACTTGGTAGTGGCTGAAGATGATGATAGTGGATGTGAATTTGGTAGTGGATGAAGATGATGGTAGTGGATGAAGATGATGGTAGTGGATGTGAATTTGGTAGTGGATGAAGATGATGGTAGTGGATGAAGATGATGGTAGTGGATAAAATGAGAAGGGTAGGGCTCGGCTAGTATTCCTGCCTGAAATGGCCATCAGGCAGAGCTGCGACTGCCACTCAGTCACGCCGCTCTTGAGAGCACTGACGGAGCTCAGATGAGTCGGCGCCGCCACTTTAGATGAGAAATGGAGCACGGCTGAGTTAGCAGATGCGAGCTGATCAATGAGTGGCAAAACAGGAGGTGCACTCCTCAGCCGAAAAAAAAAAAGGTGCTTGAATAAAGCACTGGAGATCACTCAGGCAAGGCTGGGACTGACTCTGGAACGTAGAGGATGGAGAAGGGGTGAGAGGATGAGGGGATGGGGGGGTTGGGTGAAGTGGGATGTGAAGTCTGGAAAGCAAATGCTCCGCAATCAAGTGATGCGAATCACTGATGAGAGAGCATCAGGTCGAGCGATGCTGTTTACACGGCCAATTCCAGCTACGCAGTGATTGGATGGCTCTTTCTGTTCTGGAACTGGTCCTCATTCGCCATTCAGAGTCGATACAGAGCGGCAGTCCACATGACATATGGAGTTGAGGGACATTCAGAACGAAGCAATTAGCAGATTGGGGGTTTACGAAACCAGGCTGATCGAACTAGACAGATTGAATCCTTGATGGAATCCATGCCCCTCATCTTTGGCCCGACTTGCTATTTTTTTTAACGCGGGCCAAAGGACATCCACTGGCTTTTCATATGCAACACATGTATAATCCTTCCTTAAAAGGATGCTTAAAGGTATCTTGTAATCAAAATTAGCATTGTTTGGTGAAATGAAGGAAAACCCACTGTATCATACCATGCAGAAGAGTAAAGATGAGTTTTTTCCTAATCTGTGTTGTAATGTTATAATCTCTTCTTCATATGCAATACAACACCCTGCGCAGAACACAGGGAAGCATATACATTAACTGTCACTTCAGACAGTTTGTCAGATAATCCTTTTTGTGTTGATATAAGTGAGTTCATTTAAATATTTAAATATATGCCATCATTTTCACTCAAATTGCATCAGAAATAATTCAGAAAATACCCAAATGAAATGTCCTGAAACCTTTTTTAGTTTGGCTTTGTGGTTTGGGCTTTTCTACACAACGTGCAAATGTTAATGTCTATGATATTCTATAAAGGTCTTCTTCTTCTGGCTGCTCCTGGGACACCCCAGCGGATCAGCGGTCTCCATTACTTCCAGTCCTCTGCATCTTCCTCTTTCAATCCGACCACCTGCATGTTCCCTCTCACCACGTCCATAATCCTCCTCTTTGGTCTTCCTCTTCTCCTCTTCCCTGGCAGCTCCATCTTCAACATCCTCCTCCCGATATAATCCTCGTCTCTCCTCTGGACATGTCCAAACCAACGCCACCTTGCTTCTCTAACTTTCTATCTATACTATCCCAAGCATTTAAACTCATCTACCTTTGTGACCTCCACTCCCTGCATCCTAACCACTCCACTTTCCTCCCTTTCGTTCTCATGTATTCTGTCTTTGTCCTACTCACCTTCATTCCACTCCACTCTAGAGCAGATCTCCATCTCTCCAGGTTCTCCTCAAGCTGCTCCCTACTATCATCAGCAAACATCTTCATCCTCTTCATCACTGCCCTTACTTGCACCTTTCTTCTCTCTCCTATTCTCTTCAATCATCAGCTCCTCAAAGTATTCTTTCCATCTGCTCAACACACTCGGCTCGTTTGTTAGATTGTTTCCATTTCTATCCTTCATCGTTCTGACCTGCTGCACATCTTTCCCAGCTGTCTTTCTGTCTAGCCGATCAGTATAGGTCCTTTTCTCCCTCCTAACTGTCCAGCCTCTCATACAATTCACCAAATACTTTATCTTCAGCCTTCACCACTGCTTTCTTCACCCTGCACTTCATCTCCTTGTACTCTCGTCTACTTTCTTCATCTCCCTGACTATGCCTCTGCTTTTGCCTCTACTAAACTATTGCCTCTACTTCTGTATACACTCCTGGACTTCTGGGTTCCACCAACAGGGTTCCTTATTCTCCTTCTTCTTTCCAGATGTCACACCAAGTACCTTTCTAGCGGTCTGCCTTCTGCAGTAGTTTCCCAGCAGTCCAGTAGCTCATCAACACCTCCCAGGACCCATGTTAACTTTTGCCTGAATTCCAGCTTGCAGTCCTCCTCCTTCAGCTTCCACCCCTTGATCCTCAACTCTGCCCTCACTTTCCTCCTCTTCTTGACCTCCAAGTTCATCCTACAGACCACCATCCTATGCTGTCTAGCTACACTCTCCCCTGTCACTACTTTGCAGTCTCCAATCTCTTTCAGACTGACCCTCCTGCAAAGGATATAAACCACCTGTGAGCATCTTCCTCCACTCTTATACGTCACCCTGTGCTCCTCCCTCTTCTTAAAATAAGTATTAACTACAGCCATTTCCATCCTTTTCGCAAAATCTACAACCATCTGACCTTCAGCATTCCTCTCCTTGACACCATGCCTACCCATCACCTCCTCATCACCTCTGTTCCCTTCACCAACATGACCAATCACCTCTCTCTCTCCCCTGGGTACACTCTCCATCACTCAATCACTAGCTCACTCCAGAATTATTCTTTCTCTTCCATCTTACAACCATCTAAATACTAAATCCCTCTATTTTTACAATATTAGGTATTGATCTTATGAAAGAAGCAGATAAATTAAAACAATAAATTAAAACTAAATCAAAGAGAGACTTTCTGGATTTATATTAAAGGATATTTTTTCTTTAATTACATGCACTTAATTCCAATTTATAAAATAGAATGAAAATGACAGCTTGGGGTTAAATTACAGAATCACTTATTCTTTTTCTTTTGGCTGCCCCATTAGGGCACCATAGCAGATAATCCATCTCCATTTCTTCTGATCTTGTGCATCGTCCTCTTTCATAAATTACAGAATTGCAATTGTTTATAATAATACTAGTACTAACAATAAGAAGAATCATCATCATCGCCATCATCATCATCGTTATATTAATATTATTTTGTGATTGGCGAGTAAGTGTTGCTGTCTGTATAACAATCAACCCATGAACGTTTCGTTTCTACATCTGCATTCATCTGCATTTCATCCACCTTCATTTGTTCCCAAGGCCATCTCAAAGTCACAGATCAGACTCGTGGGCAGATTCCTGACAGCGAATGCCTTCCTAAGACATCTTACTAAGACAAAAACCTGACACTGCACATCTTTAACAGAAAGAAGCTCAGTTTATTTCTTTACAGAGTGCTTCAAAGAACAGACTGTCCCAAAGCAGCCTAACAGCAAAGTGTAGACATTGGTAGGAGATACCACCTAAAAGGAAAGAATATGGGAACCAAAAACCTTTAATGGAGGGAGGAACTCTTATTCGTCTGTGACCCCTAAATAGTGAGATTAAGCAAAATTGTGAAGGGAGGTCATGTGAGGACTCCAGAGAAGAATGTTAGATCATTGATCAGATTTATTTAACAGAATAGGCGTTGAGTGTTCTTATGCAAGCATGTTGATCTCATCAGAGTCACAGTTTTGCAGTTTGAAAAGACACAATGGTGCCTATGTGACTTGGAAGAACATACCAGCCTTCATCCTCCAACCTTTGGTAGAAATGTGTAACTGTAGGAGTCTTGGCCAGCAAGTTGAATTTCATGGGGAGTAAATGATAACAGTCTCCAGAAAAGCAGAAAGGAGCCGGACCAAAACTAGTGCTCAACATGTGCTCGGGATTTAATGAAGCCTTGTGAAATCGTTAAGGGTTCAGCCTTAATATGTCTTAAAATATTTGAATCTTTGAATGAAATTAGCAGCGAACCCGCATAGAAAAGATGAAAACGTCGTAAACCAACATGGCAAATAATTCAAATGTATATATCAAATGAATTTCAATAAATCTGTCAATAATTTATACTCATCTGACATTGTTTAATGTGAAGGGAAAACACTGGCCCGAGAATAAAAACAGTGAATTAATTGGTGAGTGTATTCTGTTTTTTTTTTTTGTTTTTTCTTTTTAATAAAAGTGTCTCATAATGTGCCATATGAAAGATATTTATTGTCGAATAAATACAAAATACAACCAGCATGAAATACAACCAGCTGTTTTCACCCCTGATGGAATCTTCTTGGACCTCATTGGCTGAAACCCTTTCCCACGTTTCAGTGACAGTCACTGTTTCGAAACGGTCAGACCCTTTCAGTGCTTCGGTGACGATCGTTTCATAACAAATCGGTTTCAAGCATCATCGATCTTGTGGCTATTTGCAGTTTGATGGAAGCTTTGGCACAGTGAATTGAATCCATGTACTTCATGCTGACTTAGTGTCAAATAGCAAATTCCTACTTGCTGTAGACGTTTTGACCTTTGCAATAGTTATGTTTCCATGTAAAACTCCATGTGTTCATATTTGACAAAGATTATTTTAATGAAAACAGCAATCGTTGCTGTGCAGACAAGGGATCCAGGATAGGGTTTGGCTATTAATGACTAGTTTTAAGAGCTTTGTCCACCACAAGGTGATGCTATATCATCAAAACACTGGCTATAGGTTAATTTGGCAACCTGCAAATATGCAAACATGTATCAAACTTTAAACAAGAAAGATTCTCATATGGTTGAACGTGACTAATTTGTCATTATGAAACACAACAAAAAACTTCTGCATTTAACCCGTACACAAGCAGCTATTTAAAGCACCCAGGAAGCAGCGATGGGGACGGTACCTTGCTCAAGGGTACTTCAGGGCAACCTACTGGCCTGGGATTCAAACCCACAACCTGCTAATTCTGAGGCCAACGCCCTAACCACTAGGCCACCGCTGCCCTAGTTAAAAATGGGATGCATGAAACTTCCTTCCCAAATAAATGGAAAGTTCATCCAAGAGCTATGGAGCCAAGATGAGCAACTGCAGCTCCGTTCAGGATGCACAGTTCAGGATTAGTACAGAACCCTCCTAGAGATCTCTCACAGTTTCTTATCACTGCCTTTTCAAGCCATTTCTTGCTGCGGTACATAAAACAGTCTGGTTCCACGCATGGTTCTTAGAAGGTTGTGGACCAGTTACTTACTCTGAGGTACTCTTGAGCAACATACTGTCCCCAACTGCTCCCTGGGTGCTGGCTGGTCCATTGCTTTACATGGTGTGGTGGGTTAAATGCAGAGAAAACATCTCTTTGTGGTTGACGTCGTCTGAAGCGTTTGTTGTGTTTACTAACCTCACCTTCCTTTGGATCCACTCGATTGGATAAACCCTGCTGGCTTATGCGTGGGTATTTCCCATTAAAACAAACTGGACAAAACCTCCTGAAGAGTAGAACTGAAATGGGCCTTTTCTCTCTGCTCTCCATTCATCTCGCAGGATCTGAAGGACAAGGTGACTCAGTTGCTCCCCCTGCTGCCAGTGCTGGAGCAGTACAAGATGGACGCTCGAATGATCCTGAGGCTCAGGGAGGAGGTGAGGAACCTGTCACTGGTGCTGATGGCCATTCAGGAAGAGATGGGAGCCTATGACTATGAAGAGCTTCGCCAGAGAGTGCTTCTGCTGGAGACACGTCTTCACTCCTGCATGCAGAAACTAGGTGAGATCCGGTGGACGTGCATGTGTGTGCGCAGTGAATGCAACCACACTTGGCATTATATTCACTCACATCTGCAGCATAACTCATTAAAAAGGCATAAGCACATAGATTATCTACATAAATCCAAAGGTTTCACTTTGATACAAAAAGGATAATGTAATAAAACATACAGCATTTACATGGATTCTTTGGGTTAGAAATTTGTCAGGGTTCAATAAATTAATATCATGCTAATGTCAGAAAAATTCACAATGTCTGATTCCACCTAGAAAAGAAAAATCATGCTTCAAGGTGCCCCAGCAACAGCACAAAACCCAGCATTTGGACATCCCTTAAATCTTCCTTAGAGACTAAAATGCACCCATCTATACTTAATCACAGAAATATATCACCAAAAAAGCCATTTTTCCAATTTGCACATGGTTCACACCTGAGCCCTCCTGCTAATTTCCCAGTTATTACACCAGCTTGTGCACCTTTTTCTCCGGCTCATGTTCACACTTAACCCCTTCATGACTCCCAGTTAAAATTGTGTTTTTGTGTTTTGGGTAAGACCTTAAAGACCATCAGAAGACTCAAGGTGTTTTACCCATTTTAGTATTTTGTATGTAGAAATTATTTTAAAGGTTTAAAAATGTGCAGTACAGGGTCTTGTACCCTTTTTACAGGATAACTTATGAAATGATTGGTGGGTTTTTCTTTTTCATTTTAAAAATGGATAAAAAGAAACAAAATCCATTTTTTTAATTGAAATTGATGTTTCATTTACTCACATGAAACTATTTTTATGACACCATTTTAAAACTCCACTAATAGTCACATTCATACATGTCAAATCAATATTCAATTCTACGAGATGTAGAATCTCCAAACAAAGCTTTTTCAAACACACACACACACACAACTTCTATATAAAGTGTCGCTTTTTTTGGGTACTGTGGAGACGCTCACATTTCGCATTTGAGCCATGGATCTGCTGGAGGTCTTTCAAGGGTTAAAGCAAAAAAGATGAGAGCCAGGATCCTCTGGAGATAACGTACACACTGCTTTGATAATTACGCTGCACAGTAATTGGCCTTGGAGGTGCTTCATGAGCCAGTAACTGTGCATGTAACGCGGGACGCTAAACTGGCTGATCCTACCAACCAAGGAGAGGCCAAAGTGATGATTGGACAAAATCTTACACTGCACTTTAAATGTTGCCTTTGGCACTGCAGAACCCCGCTGCTCCAGCACGGCCCTGCCGAGGCGAATAGGGGCCTTTAGAGGAGCAGAATTTGACTGGGATCAAAATCAGAAATGAACGTGTGCTCTAATCAAGAATGAAAGACGGTGGCACTCTGCAATTAGAATTATGCAAATCACACCCCAACAATTGCAATTATGCAAATTGCACCAGCACTAATTAGCAGGTACTAGCTTTGTACTCCTTATCAGCCATTTTGGTTGGATGATATGTTTCAATTCCTTAAAACATCTTCATGAATGAGCTGCGAAGACTTAATGAGCGTCCTACACCAACACAAGCTACTCCGGCTCATCCAATTGGTTTGAAACCGGCTTCTCAGAAATGCAAGCCGCCGTGGCGCACCTTGTCAAAATATGAAGGATTTGCTGGCATGTGTTCGGCTGCAAATGCCACAAGCGCGTAGATGAGCTGAGAAAAGGCGATTATCCTCGCTGAGACACAGAGGAGCCTGCGTATCAGCAGCAGTGGCTGTTTGTGGATGCAAAAGCTAAATTTCTTGCTTAATCTTCCACTCACTAGTTTTAACAGCATGACTGCGCGTCTCTGGGTGCGTCTGTGGGTGTGTGCGCGTGGTGTGTGGTGTGTGTGTGCTCTTTCTAGGCTGTGGGAAGCTGACGGGCGTCAGTAACCCCATCACCATCCGCGCCTCGGGGTCCAGGTTTGGTTCCTGGATGACAGACACCATGATCCCCAGTTCTGATAACAGGGTAAGAGAGGCAGTACACTCTCCACATATTTGCACACACACACACACACACTTGTGTCTAGACAACCAAGTACACACACACACACACACACACACACACACACACGTAAACACATACACATGCTCCGAGTCACTGTTGTGGAAGTTGTTCGTTTGCTTGGAGAAAGCTGAGTCACTGATGGATGGCTATCCCTCCTCCTCCTTCTCTCTCTCTCTGTCTTTACCTCTCTTTCCTCGTTCACTCACTCTGTCCCTTTCTCGTGCCTCCCGACCCTCCTGTCACAGTCATAGTGCCTGATTAATCACTCCCTCACTGGGCTGGATATTAACAACTTGTTTAGGCTAAAGTTTCCTCCACCGTCACCTTAATTACAAACAGCTCTGCCAGCGTCTGACACAGCCGTCCACAGAGATGATATAGTGAAGCCCTCCCCTCTGCACACTGTACACCACTTCCAGCCCAAAATAACCCATCCTGTAGGGGAGGAGAGGAGAGGAGAGGAGAGGAGAGGAGAAACAAGAGAAGGAACACATAAAAGAAGAGGTAGAGAAGATGAGAAGAGAAAAGAAACAAAAAAGAAGAGATAAAGAAAGGCAAGAGAAGAGGTAATGAAAGGGCATGAAAAAAGAGTTTGAAGAGAAGATGAAAAGCAGACAGAAAAGAAGAGGTAAAGAAAGGAGAAGAGAAGAGACAAGAGAAAGCACACAGAAGAGGTAAAGAAAGTAGAGTAGAAGAGAAGAGGAGACACGAGGAAAGAAAGAGGAGACGAGTATGGATAGGAGTAAACAGGACGGGAGGCGAGAGGACGGGAGGAAGTAGAGAGAGGGCAGGATCTCTAAAGGGAAGCGTATCATTATTTATCCTCCTCATTGACACAGTCTAAATGGATCTTGTGAACAGCAAAGGTCATCTTCCCTGATCCAACCCTCCGTCTCTGACTTTAATGACGGCATCGCTCACTAAAATCACATCAGACCTCATATCAATCACTGATCACATTAATCGACAAATAAATCAGAGCAATCACTCTAATGGCTGTATCGGTCATACGCTTCATGCTCAGAGAGAGTAAATGTCATGGACTGCATGCCGTCAGCCACCTCCCTCCAGGCAACCGCCATCTCTGGCAAGGCCAGACGGTCTTACGCTGAGCGAGACCACAGGTCAACTGTAGCTCCGCTCTCAGCGCTCTGGGGACTCAGACAGACAGAAGAACATGCTTAAAGGAACAGTTTGCACATTTGTTACCCCAAATATCATCGGTCTGCAAAAAAACATCTTCAGCAGGCAAGCTACAAGGTTACTGTAATCAGAAAACACCAATGTCCAAAAACCAAATTAAGTCCAGAACAAACAGCACACATAATTTAAATGAAAATATTTTATATAATTCCTGAGAAAAACACTCTGACTACTTACTTCTTTACTTTCCTTGCATGAAATTCAAACCTGAACCTCTGGGAAGTGAAAAATGTCTTGCCATGATTATAGAAATTACATTATTTTAAAAACTGGCCCAGAAAAAGCCTTTAAGCTGGAGAAATCGCAGCCTCTAATGAAAACTTTTATGAGTAAAACTCACCTTAAGTCTGTGGCGCATTTTAAGAAAAAAAAAGTGTGTTGGCACATGGATCTTTTGAAGCTTTATTACATTAGCATGCCGTCTCAGACCGCTTGCTGAGACTACAGTAGTCGAGGCTAAATAGTTACATACAATCCGTTCTTTGGAAGAGATCTACTTGCTTTCCTTGCTCAGTGTGCAGAGCACCCCACCCTTAAAAAAATACCAAAAAAAAGAAAAATACATAAACCTCTGAGATTTGCTGACGACTGAAAAAAAGAATTAGCTAATGTTCACTATTCACATAACTATCACACCAGGAAGGCACAGAGCTGTAAAACTATAAAGGAATAAAGTTGATCAGCCACAGCATGAAGTTATGGGAAAGAGTGGAAGTTAGGTTAAGAAAAGGATCAGTGAACAGCAGTACGATTTCATACCGAGAAAGTACACTACAGATGCAGTGTTTGCTCTGAGGGTGTTGAAGGAGAAGTACAGAGAAGGTCAGAAGGAGCTGCATTGTGCCTTTGTGGATTTGGAGAAAGCATATGACAGGGTGCCTAGAGAGGAGTTGTGGTTTTGTATGAGGAAGTCTGGTGTTACAGAGAAGTATGTGAGAGTAGTTCAGGATATGTATGAGGGCAGTGTAACAGTGGTGAGATCTGCAGTGGGAGTGACGGATGCATTTAAAGTAGAGGTTGGATTACATCAAGGATCAGCACTGAGCCCATTCTTCTTTGCAAAAGCAATGGACAGGTTGACGGACGAGGTTAGACAGGAGTCTCCGTGGACGATGATGTTTGCTGATGATATTGTGATCTGCAGTGAGAGTAGGGAGCAGCTTGAGGAGAACCTGGAGAGATGGAGATCTGCTCTAGAGAGGAGAGGAATGAAAGTGAGTAGGTTAAAAACAGAATACATGAGTGTGAATGAAAGGGAAGAAAGTGGAGTGGTTAGGATGGAGGGAGTAGAGGTGACAAAGGTGGATGTATTTAAATACTTGGGATCAACAGAGTAACGGCGCGTGTGGAAGAGAGGTGAAGAAGAGAGTGCAGGCAGGTTGGAATGGGTGGAGAAGAGTGGTTGGAGTGATTTGTGACAAATGGGTAACAGCAAGAGTGAAAGGGAAGGTTTACAGGACAGTAGTGAGACCAGCTATGTTGTACGGGTTGGAGACGGTGGCACTGACGAAAAGGCAGGAGGCGGAGCTGGAGGGGTCAGAGTTAAAAATGCTGAGATTTTCGTTGGGTGTGACGAGGATGGACAGGATTAGAAATGAGTATATTAGAGGGACAGCTCAGGTTAGATGTTTGGCAGACAAAGTTAGAGAAGCAAGGTTGTGTTGGTTTGGACATGTGCAGAGGAGAGACGAGGATTATATTGGGAGGAGGATGCTGAAGACTGAGCTGTCACAAAAGAGGAGAAGAGGAAGACCAAAGAGAAGGTTTATGAACGTGTTGAGAGAGGACATGCAGGTGGTCGGTTTAAAGGAGGAAGATGCGGGGACAGGAAGAAATGGAGTTGAAACGAGAGCAGCCAAAAGACAAAGAAGAAGAAGATCATGCCAGGAAGGCCCAGCCTTGCGTTACTTCACCCCAGTTAAAAAGAAATAAGGCAACCACCATCTGTGACCATGGCTTGATTTTCCATTCTTCAGAAGTGGAATTGCCGCAGAATTCACTCTGGACAAAAGATAGCCAGGACATCCTTGTGAAACAGATGACTCATCACAGGTTTGGCTCAAATAGATTGGCTTATGTGGCTTCTGGCACTGCATAACACATTAAAAAAGGCAGGAGAGGAAAGAAAAAGCTTGAAATAGGCATAATGTCTTGTACTTTTGTCCGATTTTAGAAGCAGCCACATATTCTAAAATGTCAGAAACCACATAAGCACATCTTTTTCAGATTACTGTATGCTAATGAATGAGTATAAGCTTCATTCACCTCCAGACCAAATTTAGAGAAGGAAGCTTCAGACCTCAATCATGTCGTGTTTGATGGACCGCATTTGGGTTAAGAGGAAAATTGATTTTGTTTTTGCAATCTATTGCTTTAATGCTCCATAATTCGCCCTTATCTTTCACCGCTTGGTGCTCACAGGCGTGCGCTGCTGTGAGAAACAGCTAAAAATAAGAATGTGCTTTGCATCTCTCTCTGGAACGAGAGGGGGGGATGAGGGAGGAGAGAGAGAGCACATGAGAGACAGAGAGATAGAAAGAAAGAACAAGGGAGTGCAAGAAGGAGAGAGGGAGATAAAACGAGAGCGAGACTCCTCAGAGGGCCCTCATTATAGTGTAAAAAGAAGAGTGCAAAGCCCAGGCAGCAGCTCTATCTGGGGTTTCACTGTAAAGGCTTCAATACAGACAACATGACGGAGGAAAGATGGAGCCACAGCAGCCGTGCTGCAGGGTCCACGGGACACTCCAGTCACGCAGGGAGAGAGAGAGGAAGAGAGAGAGAGTGAGAGAGAGAGAGAGAGATGCTAACAGGATTGATTTTCTGTAAATGTAGACTGGAAAAGGGCAGGGTGAAACTGCAGCAGTGGAGTGCAGAGCACAGGCAACATCTTCAGCCCCACGCAGAGAAAAGATCAATAGGTGCACACACACACACACACACACACACTGCACAGTACGAGTCACTACAGGTGATCGGCTCTACTGTCATTAAAGCCAGGAGATGATGCTTCTCTACTTCCAGGGCACTTTTATCACAGCACCTGTCTCGCTCCCTCTTTCTCTCCCTCCACCCCTTTCATTATCCACTTCACTCATTTCCACCCAACTCTGCCTTTCCCTCCCGCCGTTTCTCCCCTCCCCAACTATTTTAACACCTCTCTGTCTCCATATGCCGTCATGTTTAATTCATCCCTCGTTTCCTGACTTTTGCCTTCACTGAATTGCCTTTCTACTCGTCTGAATTCAGAGGAGCTTAGCTAGCACGGTTAACATAAGATACAGTGTCCATAAAGCATTTAAATGGGGCAATATGCACAAGTAGCCACAGGTAGCCAAGGAGCCAAGATCCATTCAAAGATCCAATCTACTTTATAGGTTGTCACGGTACAATCAGATGTACCCTCAAAGGTACAACCTGGTCCTGGAACAGTTTCAGTGACCATGTGTAACCGCATGATCCTAGGAAACAGTGTAAGACCTTCATGTTTTGGCTTGATGTTACTTTTAACTGTTCATATCATAATAATTGTAATTGAAAAGTGAAAGGACTGTAGTCAGGACAGGAGAACTGTATTTAAATATGAGTTACTGAAGATGAACTGCTCTTAAGTAGTCTACAACATGGCCTAAATATAATTGTCAGAGCAAAACTTCACTCCATCTGGAATCATCTATATCTGCTTCTTTACTGCTTCGTGCTTTAGTTAGACGCTTTGTTCTGCTTGAAGGATTCATACAAAGGCTTAAAAAACCAAAGACTATCCTCTGAAATTGGTCAGGTACAAGGACTGGACTGAAAATTAGACCCCAAAACTTTGTCCACCAGGAAGCCTGCAGAAATGTTCCTCAAAGTTCCTCACTGTCATCCTCTTCTTTTTTCTTCTTGTAAACTTCATTGTTTATGATGACTCATTTTTAGCATCAGACCTACATCTTACACTATGTTCCTCGGGACGTAAAATTCAATATATCCTGTTTACCTCAAAAACTTCCTCTTCTGAAATGCTCCCAAAAAGGTGGTGGAGGGTTTTTTGACAGCAACAACATATGATCAGTGTACTCTTTCCTCAGGTATGGTCAATGGACGGCTACTTCAAAGGCCGGCGAGTGCTGGAGTACCGGACTATGGGTGACTTCATGAAGGGCCAGAATTTTGTTCAGCATCTGCTTCCGCATCCATGGGCCGGTACCGGCCACGTGGTCTACAACGGCTCTCTTTATTACAACAAGTACCAGAGCAACATCCTGATCAAGTACCACTTCCGCTCCCGTAGTGTCCTGGTGCAGCGGAGCCTGAGCGGCGCTGGCTACAACAACACATTCCCGTACTCATGGGGTGGATCGTCCGACATCGACCTGATGGCTGACGAGAACGGCCTGTGGGCCGTCTACACCACCATCCCCAATGCTGGCAACATCGTCATCAGCCGTCTGGAGCCGCAGAGCCTGGAGGTGCTGCAGACGTGGGATACAGGCTTCCCCAAGCGCAGCGCTGGCGAGTCCTTCATGATCTGTGGCACGCTTTACGTCACCAACTCACACCTGGCTGGCGCCAAGATCTACTTTGCCTACTACACCAACACGTCCACCTACGAGTACACAGACATCCCTTTCCACAACCAGTACTCACACATCTCCATGATGGACTACAACCCACGGGAGCGCGTGCTGTACACCTGGAACAACGGCCACCAGGTGCTCTACAACGTCACACTCTTCCAGGTCATCAAGACCTCCGGGGACTGAGGATCAGCCAGGAATTGAGCGTGCGCACACATCCCGAACAGCGACATTGCACATTCGCACACACCACCGCATATACACGCATAAACCTTCACACTGACAAAGACGAAGGAGGTGGACAGGACTGAAGCATTGACGTTTTTTTACATTTAAATCTTCATAGAGTGCTATTATTCATGACGTACTGAGACAAGCGATCGAGATAAACGTGGACTGAGCTTTTGCCTCTTTCTTTTTCTGTGATGAGTCAGCATGATACTCTTTCTTTTTATTTGTGACAAGAGAAAAAAAAGAATAAACGTCGACCTTTAACGTTTTAGAGTGAGCCTTTTATTTCTTCCCAGGAGGAACACAAATGGGAGTCTAAGTCTACGTTGTTGTTCACGTTCAGTTCACACTCTCTTCAGCCACACGTGGATGCTTCTTGAAAGTGCAGACACCTTTACGCCTCTTTTTTATCCTGCAAACAAGTAAAATCCAGGAGACGTATTTTAAATAAACCTCTGGTAATAAGTGCTATATGAAGTCAAACACGCTCTGCAGGTTTATTATGTGCTAAACTGGGATATAAACCTTAACACTCAGGGTTTTGGCCACATGTGTGATCGATGCTAAAATGCATTTGAGTGCTGGGGTGCCTAGAACATGAGATTGGGCAAAATTGCAGCCGGGTATGTTACACATTAAAGTGAAGTGGAAGGGACTATTCTTGTCTTTGTGAAACACAGCACAGTACACAGTGAACCACAACGAAATTCGACTTGCATTTTACCCATACACACACGTGCAGCAGGAGGCAGCTCTTGAAAGTGCCCGTGGAGCAGTGATGGGGATGGTACCTTGCTCAGGGCAACCTACTGTTCTGGGATTTGAACTCTGATCCTGGAGCCAATTCCCTAACCGCTAGGCCTCCGCTGCGCCGTCATGTACACATTCGGTGCTTACATTTAGTCCATTTTATTCTCTCTTTTTTCAGTATTAATACATGCTCAAGTCTGAAGAAGTAGAATGTAACCCAAAATGGCCAGATTGAAAGCCCTTGCTCTACAACAACAGATATTTATCTTTGCCGTGAAGCACTTCTGAATTAGAATTCAAATCAGAACTGTCATTAACCCACAGCACAAGGAAATTGCAAGCAGCTCCACCTTCACATATAATAAGAACAGACATACTATTAGATATGTATAAATGAGCTAAAGGTACGCTCATAAGTACTACTTAATGCCTGTCAAACTGTCTTGTCTTTGGCCTTTTGAGTAGGTTTAATGAATGAAATCGGAACAGACGTTTTATTGCTGCAAAGTGCCTTAAGGTACAAGGTTCTGGAGTGCTGGGGATACAAGGTTCTAGATAAAAGGGTTCCAACCGCTCAGTGTTCAGCATCAGCAGTAAACTCGTCTCCCGATCAGCTGGAATCACCTGCACCTGCTTCTTTACTGCTTCATATCTTAGTTTAGACGATTTGAATGATTCATATGAAAGTGAAAGTGATTATTCTTGTCATTGCAAGGTCAAAGCACACTGGTGCACACAACAAAATTGGACCTCTGCATTTAACCCATGCAAACATCGTGCAGCAGTGGGCAGTTATGAAAGCGCCTCGAGAGCAGTGATGGGGACGGTACCTTGCTCAAGGGCAACCTACTGGTAAGGGGTTTGAACCCACAATCTTCCGATCCTGTGGCCAACTCCCTAACTACTAGGCCACTGCTGATGAGAACCAAAAAGCCTGGAGAGCTATTCCTCAAAGTTCACAGCACAGTGATATTGCGAGTACCTTCGCACATGAGAAGAACAGACATATAAGCACATGTGTATAAATGAGTTTAAAAAGTCTACAAAGGACTGTTCTTAGAGATGAACACTATAAAAGTGCATAAAAGTAACACAGTGAGATGTCAGGGATGTAAATATTGCAGAGAGTGTTGCACTCTGGGCAAGAAGCACCCCCTGAATCTGTTTGTCCTTGTGTCGCATGTCCCGTATCAATTGCCAAAGAGCAGCAGGTGAAATGCAGAATGTCCTTCGGAATGTTTCGGTCCTCCCGATGCAGTGGGAGGTGTACAGGTCTCACAGGGATGACAGACAGCGGCCGACAATCTTCTGAGCTGTGTTGATGATGTGAAGAAGCCTCCTCCTCTCTGCTGCAGTGCAGCTCCTGTGCCACGCTGTGATACGGTGCCCTACTCCATTGAGCATACATGCATTCTGTTGCCTACACAGTGCATTATTCCATTTCCATAACAAGCATTAAGTCATGCAAGATCAAAACCAACATTATTCTGAGATTACCTAACATAATCTGAAGCAAATTAGCGCAGTTTCGGGAATGATGCTTGCAGGATGCAAATGGTGGGGTATAGGTTGTAGTTCATTTCAGCAACATTAGACTTCTGGAGTGGGGCAGCAGTGGCCTAGTGGTTAGTGTGTTGGCCTCATGATCAGAGGATCAGGGGTTCAAACCCCTTCCCAGTGGGTTGCCCTGAGGTACCCTTGAGCAAGGTGCCATCCCCGTCCCGCTCCTCCCTGTGATGGGCTGGCGACCTGTCCAGGGTGCGTCCTCGCCCTGTGTCAGCTGGGTTGGACACCAGCACCCCCCCTGACCCTGTTTGGGACAAGCGGCAGGCGATGGATGGAGACTTCTGGAGCAGCGAAAGATGCAATCTCAAGGCACCATGCAAGCCTGTTTTTGCAATTAGAGGACAACAGTGTAAATATAATTTCCCTGCTTAACTGTGGCCGTGTTAATTAGCTGATTAACTGGATCAGGTGTGGTTGTGCTGGGAAAAAAACAAAATATGCAAGACCACAGCTCGACAGAATCACACTGCAGGTGTCCTCAAAGCTCCTTCAGCAGCCGGGGACACTTACATAGCATTATGGCATGCCGTAAGTGAGCTCAGCCCGTCGCTCATGTCAGTATTCCTGAAGAGGCCTGTCAGCATGCACACCGGATGGGTTGGGGGGAGTTGAGTTCTGGCCCGTGAAGGGCGGCGAGGTGAGGTGCTGGAGGAGGAGAGCGGGAGGGACGGAAAGGAAAGGGAATGGAGGAATGACGATGAAGGCATTAAAATGCAGCTGGAGCACCGAAGCCGCGGGCTACACCGACGCCCTCCGCTGCTGCTGTTGTTTGTGTTTGCTGCAATCTGTTTCCACCATTTTTTTCATCTTCTTTTTTCCTCAAGCTGCAGTTCCTCATCCACCCAGTCACTGCTTGCTGGAAGAAAACCAAAAAAAACCTCAATATTAGAGCACACGGATTTACTTTGTCTAGACCTTTGGCAGCTCTTTGTGTGTGATCTGCTCTTTGCTTTCGTCTGACGACTCGCTGAGACATCACGAGGCAGCGAACGCATACAGGGGAGGCCTTTAGTTAAATAAGTCCTCCACGCTAGACAAATTTCCCACCAAAGGCATAGCTGGAGACACGCACCAAAGCCCCAGAAGAGGTTCTCGTGGAACACACACATGAGAGAGAGAGAGGAAGAGAGGCATGGGACAGGATAAAGAGAGGGAGAAAAAGGGTAAGAAGAAATGAGCGAGGGGGGGACGAGGTTTGAGCGGGTCTTTGGAGAATCTCTCTTTCTTTTGTGCACTTATTCATGGTTTCACACCAAAATCTGCTACACTTTGAAGATGACTGGAGGAAATCAGAAATGACCCGTGGCGTGTCTGTCCGCTGAAGCTCAGGAACTGTGAAAAGGTCCACCTAATTGTTATTTCATTTGTGTTAAGTGCGGAGGGCGGAATTAGAGCTTCGATTCGGCAGCGTGAAATGAGGTGGAAATGTAGCGAGGGCCAACAAATCTGCATACATTGCCTTGCAGTTAAAATATCCCTGCCTTCATCCCACCCAACCTTCCATCACTCTCCCAGCACAGCTCCACAGCCAGGCCTCATGAAACTAGATTGGGAATGGGATAACATTAGCTTCGCCACATTTGTAAGAGTGGCTCTGGAATCAGCAGGTATCTAGTGCTGAATAAAACATGAGCTTTAAACAGCCTCCCTTGCTCTGTATCGCCTCTCTGTCTTATCGGCATTAATGCAGGCAAACTCTCTGAGAGAGAGCGAGAGAGTGAGCGAGCGAGAGAAGTTTCAATGACACAAGCAAAACTCCCTAACAGGTACTCATTCATTCGGAGAATGCCATATGCACACCTCCTGAATGAGCCCTTAAAATGACAGGCAACTGTGTGTGTGTGTGTCAGGGAGAATGAGGCTGAGCACTAGACAGACCAGGAGAGAGAGAGAGAGAGAGCGAGAGAGAGAGAGAGAGAGAGAGAGAGAGAGAGAGAGCAAGCTCTGCATTAAAATAGAAGATCCATGGCTGCTCTGTGAGCCTGCTGCAGGCCCAGCATGCACTGCTGTTTAATTAAGACTTACAGCCCGAGCGGCCAGCCTGACAGCTGCTTCGTACGCGGGCAATTAAAAGAGCCAGCAGCCCTCCCCTCCACTGCGGCGAGACCTGTAAAAACACCATCTATTACTGTAATATGTCCCCCCTCTTCTGCATGGCCCCTCTGCCCCTTTCCCACCCCCTCCCACCGGGCACAAGCCTTCAGCATTGCTCGCTCATTCTCATCCTGCTGGAACTGCACCGGATCAAAAGGCGGGCTGTGGAGCTGCACTAAACTACCAGCCACAGGGAGCTGCAACCAAGCAGTACACGAGTGCAAATCAACACTGCGTTCGAAATTATCCACTGTTCCTTGCACAAGAAAATCAGGAGCAAGGTTACAGGGAACAGTAACGATCCATAATAACCGCTGCTTGGACTTTCAATCGTTTCCTATTCCTTAGTGCAGTCCGGAAAATCAAAAGACTTTGGAAATTCAGAAGCATGATTGTAAGTACATTATAATGATGCCTAATCAGGATTCACTATAGGAGAAATTCAGGACCAAGAGATTATGGGGAACAGTAATGATTCCCACTGACTATTCCTTGGGATTATTTTGTATTGCTTGTGTCCCTGAAAAATCAAGGAAATTTGGAGAAATGACTGTTATGGAGGAATGATACCTAATCACTGTTCCCAACGTTGGAGCACCATTCAGAAACACTTTAACTGGGAAGAGGAGTGATATCGAATTACTACCATCTATGCTGGGCCAGAGTTAGAACACATATTTGGAAGAGTCAGGATCACTCTTCCCTGCTCTGAAGCACTACATGGAACACGATTTAGGAGAACAGAAATGCTTCCTTCACTGGAAATCTGGAGCTCGGAATAGAACACTTTTATAAAGAGCAGGAATCTCTGCTAACTATACTGATCTTTGCAGAAAACTATTATCATTCCCTGCACTAAACATCAGGGGCACCACATTTACAGGGAACAGCAAAGATCCCCAGTCACTCTTCCCTGCACTTGAAACCAGGAGCACAGTACACTATTAGAGAACATCTAATGGAACAATCAGGGCCCCTAATAGTTGTTATCCCTACACTCAGCATCAGCACTATATACAGCAACCAGTTTGAGGAGGGATGAGATGCCCCCCCCACTCACACACAATCCCACCCATAACTAAATGCATCTCCCTAGTTCCTCGTTCCTAGTACAAGATAAATTGTGATATTACACAATGTAGAACACTGGGAGCTGGAATTGTCCATTATCACTGTTTGCCAACACTGGAAAACCAGGCCCTTGTAAAAACACCATCTATTTCTGTAATATGCACCACTTTCCCCCTCTGCCCACCCCATCTAACTGTGCACAAGCCTTCAGCGTTGCTTGCTTATTCCTGTCCTGCTGGATCCGCACTGAATGGAAAGCCAGTCTGTGGAGCTGCACTAAACTACCCACCACAGGCGGTAAGAAAGCTCTGGCACAGCTGCAACCCTGCAGTACACGAGTGCAAATCAACACTGTATTTAAAAAAAGATCTACTTTTCCTTATGTGAGCAAATCAGGAGTAGAGCATAGATATAGCACAAGGAACAGTCATGATCCAATGTGTTGGCTGGCAGTGCAAGAACAGGGGCGCCATATTACTAGTAAAAAATAAGAAATGAACATTGTGGGGAGCAGGAATGGTCTCTAATCACTGTTCGACAGCACTGGAAAACCAGGTGCCCATTAGAACAACGTTCAGTGGAACAGGACTGATGCCTCACTGTTCACTGCACTGGGCATCAAGAGCATTACACAGAACACTGAGAACAGAACTGGTCCCCAACAGTTATTCGTTCCATTATTGCACTAAAAAGAATACTTTTAATGGGAAGAGGAGTGATTCCTAATCACTATTCCCAAGACTGAAAAAATGGTTCTAGATGTTGTAGAACACTAATATATGTGGACAGACAGTAGCATTAAACAGTGCATTTTGCACAATACTATACATTTTGTACACAATTTATTGCAGTGCACTGTGGAACTGTGCCTCCCAAACTAGGCCACGACATAATGTACCGTATAAATACATTGCCTGGTTTCAAACATAGCCCTACATAACGCTGCTTTTTAAAGCAGGGAATGTTTTTGAAGCTCCTGAATTACTCATGTTGTTAATTATACATTCACAACTGGATGCTCATTAGTGCGCCCAGGAGTGCTTATCTAGACATCACATGGTAAGAACAATCCTCAGATTTCCAAACTGGCAACATAAAAGAAGAAGGGGGGGGAGGGGATAATCAATTCACTTTAATGGAATTGAATTGAATTTGCATTCTTCTTAAAATTCTACTGGTCGATTGATCACCAAATAAGAAGACAGTGTAAAGGTGAACTGATTTAATCCCTCAAGTATTTAAAACAGTGGAAAATAAATAGCAAATATGTATCAAAGCATCCTGCACTCTGCAAAGAAATGACAAAACCATCCCACCGGAACTAACACTAAGTTAAGTGACAACTTTTCATTGTGAAACACAGTGAAACCGGCAACCTCTGCACACCGGGCAGCAGGGGGCAGCTATTTAAAGCACCTGGGCAGCAGTTAAGGTGATGGGACATTGCTGAAGGGTACCTCAGGGCATCCTAATGGTCTGGGATTTGAAGCCACAAGCATCTGATCCTGGGGCCCAGCCCTAACCACTAGGCCACTGCTGCCCCACTTCCCCTGCATTTACCCCATACACACTGTGCAGCAGGGGGCAGCTATTTAAAGCACCTGAGGAGCACTGATGGGGACGGTACTTTGCTCAAGGGCAACCTACTTCTCTGGGATTCGAACCCATGACCTTCTGATCCTGGGGCCCAGTCCCTAACCAATTTTCCACCGCTGCCCCTTGAACAGCAGGAGGCAGCCAAATCTAGCACCTGGGGAGGAGTGACGGGACGGCACTTTGCTGAAGAGCACCTCTGGGCAACCAACTGATCTGGGATTCAAACCCATGACCTTCCAGTACTGGAACCTAGACTCTCAACACTAGACTACCACTGCCCCATCCTACAAGTTAACCTACAGGCAGTGAAATGCAACCTAATTGCTCAAGAGTTGCTTAAAAGCACAAAGAGAAATGTAGTTTAATCCCTGTTGAACCTTTATTTTAAAACCTTCCTATTATAGTGATTGATAACCCACATCAAACAGAGTCAATGGTCATAGAGAAAAAGGCAATGAATCACCCTGGGCAGGCTGACAGTCCTTCACAGGCTTGAAGTAAACATAATAACCTCACATTTGTAGTACTTTACCAGATGAGGAATCAAAGCAAACAAAAATGTATCATATTCATATGAAATTATTTCACTTATTCTGGTTTAAGCAGTAAATACCATCACAAAACAGGCATTACTTTGCTAAAAATATGACTTTCCATCCCACGTTCAGGATGATTCATCTGATGTATAAATCCGACACAAAGCAGAGAGGGCTTTTTTTCTAACAGCCTTTCTTTGATTTTTTGTCTTTTTTCTTCTTTGTCTAGGAGTTCTGTGATCAGAAACAGGCCAGTGATTTAGCGAGAGAGGATGACTAACACACATTGCTCACAACTTTCTGTACAGCTGAAAGATGGACCTACATGCTTTTCCGATGAAATGGTGGGTGGGTGTACAGAATTTTGATAAGAGACTGACAGAAGAAAAGTTGGACAACATAAAGAGTTCAAATCAAACTACTTTCATATAGAAAACGTAATCAAATAACATTAAAAGAGAAATACACCAGTTCAGGTCTGGGATTCAAACCCACGACTTTCTGCGGCCTGGTCCCTAAACACTATGCCACCGCCGCCCCATTAAATAAATAAATAATGTATTATTCAAACCCACTGGTCTCGCTGTGATTAGGGGATGTTATATGTGATGTCATTAATCATATAAGAATAATAATTTAAAAAATCATCTCTATTTTTTGCCCTAAAAAGCCCTCTATGTGCCTCTCACTATGAACAGGTTTGAACTTAATCACAGTAGCAGGAAACTCTTGTCTCTTGCATCATCACTCAGCCAGACACTCCGTTCATCTGGAAGGTTTCAATGAAAATATATATAGTTTTCAAAACCAGAAGAGAAATCAAAAGAGAGCGAGCAAGTCAGCATTGTGTTTTAATTGTGCTTAAATGCTTTTTACCAGTGGCAGTCGTGCACAGAGCTTTCAAATCTAGACTGCAGTGGTGCTGTTTTTATCTCAGCGTAGCTGTTTTAGTGGCAGGGCGTCTAACTGTGTCCTCTACTGCAGCTCAACAAAAATGAGATTAAAAAGTGTCCTAGTTGGTGTGGTAACAGAGAAAGAGAAAATTTCAGTGGGAAAAAAGAGCCTCCATAATAGAAACTTTTTAGGAGAAGGCAACAACCTTTACTCGTATAATGTGGGTTAATTTCCACGCGCCTGTGCAACGCAACTTTATTCCGAGTTATATTTGAGCGTTTGCATTGCTTAATTCATTAGGAATGTTTTATACAATGTTCCGTAAAAGGTCACAGCAGAGAAAAGCGCATAACCTTGCTGGAGGGCACTTCATATAGAAATGTATTTTGACATCAAATTATTGTAAAATAAGTAAAGTAAAGGGAAATTTCATGACCATTACACATAAAAGCTTTCTTTGAGGACCACTGTGAACCACTGATTCAGTCATTTTCTCTAGAACAGAGCATTTCACATCAAACCGCTCTGAATACATTTTTTTTCAGCTTTTTAATTATGCTGACATTTAATACTTTTTTCCTGTCTTGTAATATCTGACTTTGCCTCAGTTACTGTTATCCTTAATGGGAAGTTCTTTGATGTCTGAAGCCAACTGTGCAGCCAGTTGTCATGATCAGCAGTGGCAGGTTCTTATGTGATCTTAGTAACGGCTCCATCTGATCTCTTAATCCACAACTGGTGACCAAGAAAACATGGAAACACTCTTAAAACCGGATGTGTCACCAATAGGTTGCCTAGACTTCAAAGGGTGACGGCACGGCTGGATTGACAGTGACCTCAGTGAAGGCCTTTATTCAGAAGTACTGGATTCTATTAGGGGCAGTGGTGGCCTAGTGGTTAGGGCGTCGGCCACATGATTGGAAGATCGGGGTTGCCTGGGTTGCCCTGAGATACCCTTGAGCAAGGTGCCGTCCCCATCCCGCTCCTCCCTGCGATGGGCTGGCGACCTGTCCAGGGTGCGTCCCCCGTCCTCGCCCTGTGTGCGCTGGGTTGGACACCAGCACTCCCCCGCGACCCCGTTTGGGACAAGCGGCAGAAAATGGATGGATGGATGGATTCTATTAAAGGAAGCTCAGTGCTGTGTTGGACTGGAAGGTTCAGTTGTCCATTTTACATAATGATGATTGACATGCCTCTCAGCCAATCACAAATGTTTCTAAGCAGTTCTTCACTACTTCAAGTAGTAGTCTGAATATCCCGGCCTGTGGACACAAAGGCCTCGGTGACTATTTCAAGAGAACACGCCATTTTTTTGTGATTTTAGGAAACTGAAACAATTCATTTAAAACGTTTCATTCATTAAACAGCAATAAAGGACTCCTTTCACATGCAAGGCCGACTGATCTTGAGTCCTGTTCCACTTCCTGTGGGTCTCCCTGTGTAAATGCTCAGTCATGGTCTGTGGGGAGAATTTCAATGTTTTTAATTCAAGTGAAGATGTTGCCTAAAAGCACAAATCAAGCTTTCAAAAAAGACAGGGAAAAAAATCAATGAAGTCTAAAAAAAAAAAAATGACAGTTTGTCATTTTTCAGCTTAAAGGTAGACTACAAAGATATACTGGAGCTCTGAGAGGAAAGGAAGATTATGCTTTTGCACATGCAGTTGTCAAAAGTGGAAGGGTGTCAAAAAATCCCATATCCTTCTGCTAAATTATAGCATTTTCCTGTTTTTCTTCTTAAAAGTAAGACCAGACAGTGGTCCCCAGTAATCACCACTGAGGCTCAGGCTGTTTCTAATTTGTGGACAAAGCTTTTGCAAAATGACCAATCGTGGCATCTTGGAAACGGCCAGTGATGAAGGAGGGGATGGAAGCAAGGATGGATCTCAGATCTTTAAAAAAAGCCCAAGTGAGCTTAGTCAATTACAGATGTTCAGGATATGCTTAATTAATGCGCTACTAATGTACTATTCAAGGACATGCTCTCTGGACAGTGCTGCAGTTACTTAGAGCCTAGTGACCACTGCTGCCTTTGAGATCTTTATTTTACACATCAAATACAAGCAGCAGCACACATCAGTCTCCCACCACCATACATTTAGGGGAAGGCCCTGTCTCTCATCATCCTAACCTTCATCCCATCATGGAAACAGCATCTCTTAGTACAGGGACGTGTAACCTATTCACATAAATCCAATTTCTGCTAGGAATGGTGGTGAGTAGAATGGGATGTATGAAGGCTTTATGATAAATTAATCATCACAGCTACTTGAGGAATCCAGTTTTCTCCCCTCTTCCATCTTCCCTGTTAAAAAAAGACTGGATTTGGAGTAAAGGTTATCACTCAAGAAGAGTAACCCTGGCTGACATGGCACACTGGGAAATGTGAAGCACCTCCTCACGTGCTTTCCAGCTTAACCAATTGAAAGAGAACAATGAACTACCAGTTGGGGTACATCAGCTTACAGCTATACGCTGTCTAGTTTTGTGTTGGGTGATAAGTGGTGAGGGAGGACCACCATCTTAACTATCCAAGGAGTCCTGTCAGCCATGCTCTCTTGGATCCAGTCAGGATCTCCCTGAGGACCCATGCTTAGATGGTTTCCCCATTAGGAGCGAAAGTTTTTAGACCACATTTAATCTGACCTCAGAACAACTCTTCGATGCTCCACTGCAGCAAACTTTTTCTTCCTTTTTATTGACTACTACTGTTTGCTTTTCTGGTAAAGAAATCTCTTGATTCTCCAAGGCTCCTATTACTTCTATGACCACAGACTCCACCATTACTGCTCACTCTCTCTTTCTCTCAGATCCAGGCACCGTCTAATGCTTACAGCCCTCTCCTACACAGAGTTAAAGGTGTGTGGAGGTTTGTGGTATAATAGGGAGGCAGGAGTTTAGCACATTTTTATCCCTCTTGTTATCTCTCCAGAGACAGTGCATGGTAATTGGCTCTTTAATTGTGTTTTTAAACTCCCATTGATTTGGCAATCCTTGCACTAATCTCATTATAGGGCCATGATTTGTGAAGGACGGGGGGGGATTCAAAACTTCCAAGCAAATTGTGGCAGAGCAGCTCATTTTATTCAACAAGCCTCAGATGTGGCAGTGTGTGTGCAGGCGATGCCGAATGCTGCCACAGACATGGGATGGGATGGTAACATGGCCGCTGCTGGAGGTCCTGAGAGCACAAAGCAGCTGCCCATGTGCAGGCGAACTATGAAAGAAGGCCATGTGATGATCAGGGGACATGGGGAAAACCACCAAACCATGAGCTCTGCAGTAGATGAGCAGCCTGAGTCATGCTGTCAGTGGGAGGCTTGGTCTTAATGTAGTCTTCAGGTGGGAGAGAGGTAGGCCGATACAGGCCACGTTCAGAAATTTGTCTGCTCAGTCATGCCACGCAATCGATAAGATTTCAGCAAAATGTTGGCGTAGCCTGGAGCATTAATAACTGTGCTGTGCGCATTCCCACAATTTCAGAGGCTGTTCACCCCACCCTTAAAAATATAGGCATCATAAAAACTGCTTTGGAGTGATGGCTTAGAAGAACCACATGTGGTTCCTTAAAAAAACCTTTCAGTGAAGGGAAAGTGACTGTCATGGTAAAGACACAGTGCACAGTGCATTTAACCCAGTAGAGCAGTGGGCAAATCCAGCACCTGGGGGCAGTGTTGGGGTTGTTACCTTGCTTAAGGGTATATCAGAGTAACCTAATGATTTAGGACTCAAACTTACAACTCTGTAATCGTGAGGCCTAGTTCCTAACCCCTAGACCGCCGTTGCCCCAAAATGAGCGCATTTTTTAAACACTCCACATTATATTCATATATAATGAATATTCCAAAAAAAAGGTGTTCATGCAATATTTATCCAAGAACATTTGTTTATTTATTGTTAGACAGTTTTCCCAGTTGTAGGCAGTTTCACACATTGAGTCATACACAAGTTATGAGGGTGAAGACAAGCAGAGCCCCTTTCAGATACATATTGTGCACCCCAGCATGCGTGGAAAAGAACACTTAACTCCAGTTCTTTCAGATAATGGATGCCTGTAGTTCGGTACTGTATTCTAAGTAAGAGCACGGTAGCAGGCGAGAGTCAAGATTTGTTGTCCTCCTGAAAAAGCATGAGGTGTAGTCAAACCTTCCCAAGATGGCAGTTCTGTACATGACTGTGTATTGTGAAGAACATTTTTGGCCCTGATGGTTAGTGTTATATAATCTATATTATATTATAATATATATTCAACAAAATAAATGTATGTACATATACAGTACTGTGCAAAAGCTTTAGGCAGGTGTGGAAAAAATGCTGTAAATAAAGAACGCTTTCAGAAATGGAAGTGTTCATCATTTATTTTCATCAATAAACAAAATGCAGGGAATTAACAAAAGAGAAATCTAAATCAAATCAATATTTGGTGTGACCACCCTTTGCCTTCAAAACAGCATCAATTCTTCTGGTAGGTTGTTCTGTCTCTTCATGTAATCCAGACACACTGGATGATGTTGAGATCAGGGCTCTGTGGGGCCAGAAGAACTGATGCTGGTTTGAAGGTAAAAGGTAGTAACACCAAATATTGATCTGATTTAGATTTTTCTTTTGTTCGCTCACTTTGCATTTTGTAAATTGATCAAAATAAACAATCATTATTTATCATTCCAAAAGCATTCTTTGTTTACAGCATTTTCCCACACCTGCCTAAAACCTTTGTACAGTACTGTATATATATATATATATATATATATTGTTGCACTGTCCTAATTAGGTAAACTCAATACAGAATATCTGATTATTTGTCCATTTCTAATGCCTGGGATCAGTTATTGTTGTTCCTATATGGCTACATATCTTCCAGAATGAGAACCTCTCCTCATCTGCAGCTTTGTACACACCATAAACTGATATATGTGTCTGCCCTAGACTTCCATTCATTCATTTATTCAAACATTCTTTGATGTTCTCTCTCAAACATAGATACGCTCTCTTATGTTCTATCTTCTCACATTAGAATTGCTTTGAGTTCAAGGGGTGGGTGAAAGTGCCCCTCAAACCTGAAGCTGAAACCATGGATGATAAGAGGGTGGTGTCGGGTTGCAGAAAAGGTCACAGCGGAAGTTCGCTGGAGCGTTTCTGCAAGCAGTATCAACAGCGAGAGAAGGTTTTTGCACAGCAAGGTTCACAGTTGGAGAGTGGAAGCTGTTCTCTCTCAATAAATCCACACAGTTAGTAAATCCAAAAAACCAACTGATAAACACTGTCTGTTACAAAATACCATATTTCCCCAGAAGGGTGTTTTCAGTCTACTAAACTCAGCAAACCATGTGCAGTTGTGTAAAGCTGTGTTGTAAAAATCAGGGTCTATGAGCTGATTTCAGACCGGGTCGGGTATTGAAATAGACAATACTAATCAGGCCGGATTGGGCAAGGTCTCAAAACCATGAGAATGGGTTAAGCTTGGTTTTCAGTTTCATGCCTGCGCAGATCTGAGAACAGTGGCTGTACAGCCTGATAAATTAAGAGCAGTCTGGAGAAATGGCACTGTGGTTAATCATGTGTTGAAGATAATTTAACAATGGTCGCTCCTAGATTTCCATCCTTTCATCAATCAATTGAGCTGCTTATCCTATTCAGGGGTTGCTGGAGCCTATCCCAGCACTCAGTGGGTGAAAGGCGGAAAAACACCAGGTCACCAGTCTATCAAAGTGCGATCAATTCACCAAGCAAAAATATGGAAATCTTTTTAGTTCTGATACTGACCTTTTAAATCTAGCGTGATGAGCAGATGAAAGGAATACTCTGAGTAGCTAATGGATGAAGAGAATGAGAGAAAGAGAAGATTGGATGATGTGAGGATAGTGAACCAGAAAGTGCAACAAATAAGCAAGATGGAAGTAAGGGCAGCTATGAAGAGGATGAAGAATGGCTGTTGGTCTGGATGACATACCGGTGGAAGCATGGAGGTTTAAGAGAGATGAAAAAAGAGTTTAACACAATCTTGGAAAGTGAGGAAAAACCTGAGGAGTGGCGACAAAGTCTACTGGTACCGATTTTCAAGAATAAGGGTGATGCACAGAGCTGTAGTAACTATAGAGGGTTAAAGTTGATCAGCCACAGCATGAAGTTATGGGAAAGAGTCGTGGAAGCTAGGTGAGAATTAGTGAACAGCAGAAAGAGCACCGCAGATGCAATGTTTGCTCTGAGGGTGTTGATGGAGAAGTGCAGAGAAGGTCAGAAGGAGCTGCATTGTGCCTTTGTGGACTTACATTTACGGCATTTAGCAGATGCCCTTATCCAAAGCCACTTTTATTTTGTGATTATAGGGACAGTCCCTCTGGAGCAACTCAGGGTTAAGGGTCTTGCTCAGGAACCCAGTGGTGGTAATGCTGGAGGTAGGATTTGAACCTGCAACCTCTTGGTCCATAGGTCTACTTGCCTCAGGCAAGTATCCTACCACCGATCAACAGTTCAGAGTAATGGCGAGTGTGGAAGAGAGGTGAAGAAGAGAGTGCAGGCAGGTTGGAAAGTATGGAGACGTGGCTGGAGTGATTTGTGAGAGACAGGTACCAGTGAGAGTAAAAGGGAAGGTTTACAGGACAGTAGTGAGACCAGCTATGTTGTACGGGTTGGAGATGGTGGCACTGACAAAAAGACAGGAGGTGGAGTGGGAGGTGTCAAATTCATATAATCCACAAACAAGTAAACACCAATAAAAATCTAGTCTGCTGAAAATAAAGAACATTAACTTCAATGCTTCACTTTCATCCATGTCTCTTCTGGCTCTTCCAACACAGACTGTTCTTAATCCATCAGCCTTTCCTCGCACAACTTGAAGTGGCTTTTACATTTTTGCATCTTCAGTTTCATTTACAGCTGTCATGAGTGATCTGTACTAATGGATGCACCGAGGGATCAGATTTTCTGTGCATCATGTAGAGATATTGGTCTTGATGCTGAGAAGACATGCAACAGTGCAAAACAGAAGTATGCATTAAATGCATTATATCCAAGATAAGACTCTGTTCTTTCTCTTTTCTAATTAGAAAAAACAGACATTTGGGGTAAAATGTAGGAAGTAAAAGGAAAAGTCTGAAAAATAAATACTCAAGAACAGTAATTCATTATTTGTATTACATCCCATTTCTGGTAAGCACTCATAGTCTATAAACGTAGGTTACCGGAGGGTAAATGACAACATCACAATAGGCAGGCATTTTAATAAAAAGTAGAAATAGAGATCATTCAAAGTATACAGATATACAGATAAACTGAACACACACATACACACCCTATTGCATCTGCACTGAACTGTCATACGTCTCCGTCCCTTTCAATGCATCACTAATACTCTTTCTCGCTGCCCCTCAACCTCCCACCCCACTACAACAGCGGTGAAGTCCTGGGAGAAGGAGTGGGAACGCAATCTGTATTCTGACAGACCAACTGCTACCACCCTGTACTTCTAGAAAATGCCATCTGTGTGCATATGCATCGTGGGAGGGTGTGTAGGTGTGTGTGGGCTGTGCAATGAGAATATATTGACCTGCCCAAGCGACTGGCCTAAACGCAGTCAGCTATCTTCTCATCGAGCAGCAAATTAAGTGTAAGTGGGTACAAAGCAGGGCCATAGAACAGCAGTTCAGATTCTTTCCCTAGGTATGGTGCACTGCCAACATCTCCCCATGCACAAAGTTAATAGAGAGGATAGCAATGCTTCCATAATAGCAGCCTAATGAATGGAAAAAATTATCAGGGATTGTGTTTCTTTCTTCATAATTGAGCCTATCCTATTCAATCAAAGTGATTTTTGGCCAGAAGTCTCATTTTCCCCAACTCCAAGAGTAGTCGATTGGTCAACTGGAATGAAATGTGACCTGTAATTGTAAAGAGCTGTAACAAAAAACTTCAATAAAATTTTCACTAAAATAACAAGATTCAACTATTTCTTGCTTTGGTTTGGCATCATTTAACTTGCCAGTGTGAGGTTTTTGTCTCTAGACAAGCTGTGTGAGCAGGTCCCAAAGATATTAGTTTTCTTTGCACTAACACTAAATTAATAGTTAATATAAACACAGTGACTAAGTAGAGTTGCACTTAGCACCCATGATGTCAGTTTGGGACTTTTTCAAGAATCAGGGTGATGCACAGAGCTGTAGTAACTATAGAGGGATAAAGTTGATCAGCCACAGCATGAAGTTATGGGAAAGAGTGGAAGCTAGGTTAAGAAAAGGGGTGAGGATTAGTGAACAGCAGTATGGTTTTATGCTGAGAAAGAGTACCACAGAGGCAATGTTTGCTCTGAGGGTGTTGATGGAGAAGTACAGAGAAGGTCAGAAGGAGCTGCATTGTGCCTTTGTGGACTTGGAGAAAGCATATGACAGGGTGCCTAGAGAGGAGCTGTGGTTTTGTGGTTTTTCAGGTGTTACAGAGAAGAATGTGAGAGTAGTTCAGGATATGTATGATGGCAGTGTAACAGTGGTGAGATCTGCAGTGGGAGTGACGGATGCATTTAAGGTAGAGGTTGGATTACATCAAGGATCAGCACTGAGCCCATTCTTGTTTGTAATAGTAATGGACAGGTTGACGGACGAGGTTAGACAGGAGTCTCCATGGACGGGGATGTTTGCTGATGATATCGTGATCTGCAGTGAGAGTAGGGAGCAGCTTGAGGAGAACCTGGAGAGATGGAGATCTGCTCTAGAGAGGAGAGGAATGAAAGTGAGTAGGTCAAAGACAGAATACATGAGTGTGAATGAAAGGGAGGAAAATGGAGTTGTGAGGATGCAGGGAGTGGAGGTGATAAAGGTGGAGTTTAAATACTTGGGATCAGCAGTTCAGAGTAATGGCGAGTGTGGAAGAGAGGTGAAGAAGAGAGTGCTGGCAGGTTGGAATGGGTGGAGAAGAGTGGCTGGAGTGATTTGTGACAGACGGGTACCAGCTAGAGTGAAAGGGAAGGTTTACAGGACAGTAGTGAGACCAGCTATGTTGTACAGTTTGGAGACGGTGGCACTGACGAAAAGACAGGAGGCGGTCAGAGTTAAAGATGCTGAGATTTTCACTGGGTGTGACGAGGATGGACAGAAATTAGAAATGGATTAGAAATGAGTATATTAGAGGGACAGCTCAGGTTAGACATTTTGGAGACAAAGTTAGAGAAGCAAGGCTGTGTTGGTTTGGACATGTTCAGAGGAGAGATGAGTATTATATTGGGAGGAGGATGGTGAAGATGGAGCTGCCAGGAAAGAGGAGAGGAGGAAGACCAAAGAGGAGGTTTATGGACGTGGTGAGAGTGGTGCAGGTGGTTGGTTTGATGCAGAAGGATGCAGAAGACAGGAAGAAATGGAGACGGGAGCAGCCGAAAGAAAAAGAAGAAAAAAGAAGTCAGTTTGGGACTGGTTCTGGTTTAAAATTTAGCCGTAACAAACAGGCCTGATTGGGACAGGTCTCAAAGTCTGGTTAGGGGTTAAGTTTAGGTTTCAGGTTCATATCCTTGCAGAACTTTGCCTACTGCTACCAGTCCCCCTGATTTGACTTTTTAAAGGATCCTGGATCCACCATGATGAGATTATAATCCCACTACAAATAACTGTTTGTGATAACCAGCCATTCTGAAGTTACAAAAGACTTTTTCTTTTTTTTAAAATTGTAATAGAAAAGCAAAACGTTCTTAATGTTAAGCATAATATATAAACAGTATGAAATGCAAATGTAGTTTTGCATCTAACCAGAAACCAGAAACAGAAGATGCTGATGAGGCAGGTGAGAGAGTGTGATATACGGTTCTATAAATATAAAATATATACTGATAATAAAAAGAACATGCTGACAAGGCATCATTTCCAGGCTGGGTGCAAGAACAAGGCCTATGCGAGTAATATACTGAACTGAATATCCAATACGAGAACAAAAATGGGGTGCATGATATACAGCACTACTGGCTACTCCAACACACCAAACAATTACCCTCCTTCTTCATTTGAATTGGGGAAATTCATCCACCTCCTGTTCACCATATTCATGTTAATGCGCCATGCAGAGCAGCCAGAGTGTGGATGGATAAGAGTGGAGCAGAACAGAACAACAGGAATTATTTCACTATAATTTACTGAATGGTTGATGGATGATTGTGCTTTTGAAGGCAGGGGGAAGAGGTTGAACTTCAGAAGGCACGAACCCCACACTTAAATACACACAGAAGCTAAAGTATTGATATAAATGATTCTCGTTGCACATGGTAGACTTTTATACTTGTGAAACTGGTAAGCTTTCTGTCACGTGTTCTTTGTCTTTTCTTATGACTCTATAGGCTCAGTTACTAGCCTGTTTTGATTAAGCTGTCAAGTGAAAGTGAAGTGAAAGTGACTACTTGCCATGGTGAAACACAGTACAGCACACAGTGAACTACAGCAAAATGCAACCTATGATTTAAACCCACACACGTGCAGCAGTGGACCCAGGATCCAGCACCTGGTGGAGCAGTGATGGGGACTGTACCGTGTTCAAGAGTACCTCTTTAAATAGCTGCCCCCTGCTGCACGGTGTGTGTGTGTGTTAGAATCAGAGGTTGGATTTTGTTGTGTCTCGCTGTGTGCTGTGATTCACAATGACAAAAATAATCACTTTCACTTCCTTTCAAGCTCTTGAATTTACTTCCACCTGATTTATAAATATACATCATGCAGTGCTGCAAAGATTAAGTAAGATTATTTGGGATTACCCAGTTTGAAGCAAATGCCTGATTCATTAGGCATGTATTGGTGGCTGTGAGCTTTCTTGCTGGCTACATAAGCCTAAGAGCTCCAGCGTAAAACTGCTTCAGACACCCAGTGTGTCTTGATTGATCGATTACAATTTGGCGGGTGGATTTTTTTATTTATTTATTTATTTTTTGCTGACCCTTTCTTTTAAGAGAGTGAGAGAAACTCCCCGTTCTCACTTTAACCCGAAGACAAACGAGAACTCCTTCTGACAGCAGGCCTAGGAGAGAGTCTGCTGCAGACACAGACAGAAAAAAGAGGGCGAACGAGACAGACAGTGGCGCAGAGAGAAAGAATAGGGGTGGGGGGGGTGTCTAAAAGTGTAGGAAAAATACAACTAATTGAGTTTTCAGAAATTGCAGATTCAGAGTCAAATCTCAAAGGGCGGCTCATCTGATCTGCACAAACATCAAAAGCCATTAGAATTCATTCGGCAGACCTATTTCTCACACAGCACAACGTGGCACCATAACACAGGCTTATTGAATACAGATTTCTCTCCAAATACTTCTTAAATCTTCATTATGTTTATGGAGTCAGTGCATCAGTTCAGGATGCCGCACATAATAAATCAAGGCTATGTTTCAGAGACAAGTTCAAAATGCCTGTAGTAGCCTTTTAGCTGGGTCCGTTTTTCACTGCTGGACTGGTCAATAATTAAATACAATAAATATAATTCAAGATTAATAATGCAACACTTAAAACAAATGCACTAAAATATGATACAATCGGAAGCAAATGTTCCCGAAACTTTACAGATCAGTCAGGAAAAACAGCCAAAATCCATCAGATATTTATGTGAATTATCCCAGTTATGTGCGAGTCAGTCACTTAGACTTTGATTTAGAAGTTGGTTCTTCTTGAGTACCATATTCTTGAGTATTTTGGGGGCAGCAGTGGGTAGCGCTGTCGCCTCACAGTGAGAAGGTCCTGGTTTAGATTCCCAGATGGGACGGGGTAGATATTTTCTCTGTGGGGTTTGCAAGTTCTCCCCTGTGTTTGCCCTGCAAAAGACTGATGACCTGTCTAGGGTGTTTCCCCACTTGGATAGGACAGGCTCCAGCACCCCCCATGACCTTAATTAGGACAAGCGGCTAAGAAACGGAGTGAGTGAGAGAGAGTTAAAGTACTTTGGATCCATAGAAGTTAGAAAAGCACAGGATTAGTTCCGGCGCACACTGCACTCCGGTGTGATTAGGTTCAAATCCCAGACCAGTAGGTTGAGTAAGGTATTGTCCCAATCATTGCTCCCTGGGTGCTGGATATGGTTGTCCCCTGCTGCACGGCGTGTAAGGGTCTAAAGAAGAGGTTGCATTGTTTTCATTCCAGCCATCGCATGGATTTCTACAAGCTCCATTAAGCACATGACTTTCAAAGTGGTCAGATGGCAGTACTGTTAACACCACACAACTTCCTGTCTAGTTATTAGAAAATTTGAGTCTTGACTGTTTCATATCAGGGGTCACAGATCACAGGATCTTTCAGATATCGGGGCTATCTGCCTCATAGCCAAACTTATGTTTTGTCATTCAAATCACACTTGGTGAGAAGAAGTGAGAAGAAGAATGTCAGAGATGGGCCCTTTAAGACCACACCCAACAAAGTGCAACGTTCTTATACCGGAGACTGGCTTTATAAGCTGCAGTTTAAATAAGAGTGAACAGTGTGAACAGGGATAAAACACAGATGTGTTAATGAGAGTTTGTTGGAGAACACTGAGTCACTGAGCACTGGGACGAAACAGAACCCTGTAACGTTTGTTATGGAGAGATCAGTGAAAATGCAAAAACAGTTTCTCTAGAACTGGTAGGACTTAATTGCTAAACCAAACCTAGAGGCTGGCTCATTAATTACACATACACTTGTGTTTGTTTAGCTTTTGCATTGTCTAATAAATCTCACATTTTCACTTCACCGATGTCATCACTTTGGATTATCGTTAAGAAATGACTGAACTCTACAAAATATCCTACAGCATGAGGAACGTGGCTTCTATTGGGCCCTATAAAAACACCTAGAATGAAAATAAATGTTTATGTAAGTACATGCATATTTAAACACTGTAATTAATGAGAGGGCTCTATGTTCACACTGAAGAAGTTGGATTTAGTAAAACAAAACCGATGTTAGAATTCTTGCTGTCTTTGCTGTTAAACTGCACTTGAGGAATTTGTGCAAGTGAAAGTGACTCATCAGTCATGGCGAACAGCGCACCAGTGAACCACATCCAAATGCAACCTCTGCTTTTAACCCACACACAATGTGCAGCAGTGGGCAGCCAAATCCAGCTCCCGGGGAGCAGTGATGGGGACAGTACCTTGCTCAGTAGCATCTCTGGACAACCTACTGGTTTGGGATTCGAACCCATCACCTTCTGATCCTGAGTTTTCCCATGAGTCAGTTTATAACTCATAAGAATATGCAAACAGGGCTGAAAACCATCCGTCCATCCATCCGTCCGAGTACCTGAACCCTGGAGAGGCTTCTCACAGGACCGGTCTGGACAAGCTAGCATCCCTATTAAACATTTCCACGGTAGCAGTTGGGGGGCCACCCTGGTCTTTAAATAGTCAACAGTGCACCCTGGGAAACAGAGTTTTTACACATCTGCAGGCGAAGAAAGGTGATGATAAACACTCAAACAAACACACGGAGGCACGATGCATTAATATGGAAATTGGGGCAAGGCCGCTCTTGCGATCACAGCGCTCTACTGATATTGTTATTAAATTAATTTCTCCACAACAAGCCAAGAGTTGCTGAGCTGGTGAGCGTCTCTCTCTCTCTTTCCTTCTTTCCTCTCTGCGAATATCAATGAGGCCTTATCAATTTTACATTTATCACAGCCAGACGGTGACACCACGGGAGACCAGGGGGAACAGGACTGCCAACCAGTGCTTGTCACCAGCGCTCATCATGCACACCCAGACACGCACACACACACACACACACACACACACACACACACACACACACACACACAAATGTATGGCAGTCATCAGCCCACTACTCATCAGCACTCTGACACCAGGCCACACAGGACCTCACACAGCAGCCAAAAGATTTCACACTCACCTCTCTCCATCCCACACAAACACAGATACAACACTGTTATTCAGCTAACGTAGCAGCTCGAGCGCTACCAGCACAGCCATGCCTTTGTAAGCCTATTTCCAAAGCGATTTAACTTCAATAGCGCTGGATAAAAGGCTGTCAGAGCATCCAGTGACTAATGGGGCGCCTGATCAAACACCAGAAACCATTTAAAGCAACAGGCACTGAAGCGGGCCTGGACATACATGTGCATTTCTATACAGATCCATCAGCCTCCTTCCATTTTCAATGGATAATGATCGCACTTCAAAGAGCACATTTTCATGCAAACACCCAAGCTAGTTATGATATTATTGTACCTGTTAGAGACCGGAATATTTTCCAGAGACCCTTGAACCGTGGAACATATTTTCAGATAAGCATCTATATTATGTGCTCTGAGAACATTCCGAGTTAATCGCTGCAGGAAAAATCGACCCGACTGGTTGATAAATTCAAATCAGGACAGAACGGAACCAATCAATCAATCATAATTACTTGATTTTTACTGCAGCGGTACAGGTTAAGCTCTAAATGACATTAAAGGGGAGCTTAGACTCGCCACATGTGCTGTGAATCTACCCACTGGCCAACAAACAGTGGTGCAGCAAAAGTGACATTTCTCTTAAAGACCAGAGAAATGTCAAACAAAGATGAACTCCACCTTCAGACCTTTTGTTAGTGTTTTTGGGAGGGTGGGATAACTCGCCCGTTCTAGCTGGCAGAAGAAGCCAAACAGCCAGCATTGTTGCAGTCCAGCACATCTGCATTTAGTGGCTTATACATGTTACATTTTTGATCATCATGGAAGGAATTCCCAATGGTTGTGGAAATACTTTGCATGCTGGGAATTGTAGTGAAATGTGCTCAGTACCAACATATTTGGACAGATTTGAAATCCCTCCAACCCCTACCTCTGATTTGGTACCCCTAATGTTAACTTCATGGCTATGTGAACACTGATGGACACAGAAAGGATACAAAACACACAGTTTTGTTTAATTGGATGAGGCTGAGGGATAGTACGTTAGAATTTTACACTACCAAATAGCATTAAATGCTAATTTTAGGGTAGTCTTTATTTCTATGCAGTGAATGTAAATGTAAATCAAGAACAGAGGCATAGGATGTGATGAAATATTGTATTATATTGCAATATACATTGTGTTACTTTATAGATTGTTGGTCTGTATCTGTTGCTGTTGCTGCACTTCTTCTTGGGACTTGGGGAGAGGCTTTGTGGCGATGGCGAAAAAAGCAAGTAAGCCATCATTAAAGAAATTATCAAGAAAACAGAAGGTTACAGCGAGCAATTAGTTCAAGCGGCCTGCATGTTTACCCTCCGCTGAAGGAGCAAGGAAGCCCAGAAGAGAAGGTGAGCATGAGCGAAAAGGAACTGGCGGAGTGAAGCTAATGGACCATGAGACAGAGGGCCGAGCTGAGAAATGTGGACAGAGGAAAGGGCAGTCTGGCAATGAGTTGAGTGTAGAATCCATCGGAGACTGGAGAGGCTTCGGAGATAAGGCGAGAAAGCAAACGCAATAAAAAAAAAAAATCCAATGCATTCAACAAGCAGGCTTAAGCCCAGAGTAATGCTCCATATTTTAAACATTGCATTCCTCAAAAGGCGTGAAATCCAAACAGGCCGGCTTCCCTATCTGGCCCTGCAGGAGGCGGATGGCTAAGCCAAGAGGCTGTTCTGAGACCAGTGTGATAAGGAAGAGGTGGAGGTCAGCTGGGAGAGAAAGAGACAGAGAATAAGAGAGGCTGAGATAGTCAACAAGACAGAGAGAGAGAGAGAAGGAGGTGTAGAGCTCACATTGCCACTTCATTGCAGCAATCGCTTGTCTAAAATCACCAAATCACTCGCTCTATCTCCAACAAAGGGTGCGGGGAGGGCAGCTTAATTGGGGGATTAGCAACAGCCTGGAAAATCTTCATTTCTCCATTCTCTGATTGAAACCATTGATTACACCTCAGCTTCTCGAGAGAGCCAAGGGGAAAAAAACTGAAAACACCGCACACTGAAAACACTGTGGGGCAATATTTCACCAGGCATTCAGATCTTTTCAGGCCAGGACTGGCACTAGTCCAATATGCCCAATAGTCAATAAAACATTTAAATTACTCCAATGTCATAAAACTAGAAGGCTCCTCAAAGAATATTCACGCTTAGGTTTAAGTTGCAATATATTCGAGAAAGGACGCACTGCAAAAGGGATAAATAAAATGTGACATGTATGTGGCATGTACTGAGCTGGCAATGTGTTCAGAGTGTTGTTACACATATACACTAACTAACACAACATGAGTCCCACTGAAGGTCCTGGGTTCAATTCCCAGGCGGGACGGTCTGGGTCTTTTCTGTGTAAACATGTTCTTTAAACAGGTCCCGGGACCGGAAGGTCATGGGTTTGATGAGTAGGTTGCTCTAAGGTACCCTTGAGCAAGGTACCGTCTCCAACACTTCACCCAGGATACTGAATGTGGCTTCCCCCTGCTGCACAGTGTGTGTCGGGTCACTGTGCTGTGAGCTCACAATGACAAATAGTCACTTTCACTTCATTTATCTTCAATACCACCTATAAAACCATTCATAATAAATTTCATTTCCTATTTTTGTTTAAGACTTTGACAGCAAGGTAAAATTCATGGCTCATGTCCAGGACAAACTGAACCAACATTGCCCAACAACCAAACTGCCTGCCCAGAAAAAAGGTCTCACACTCTTTGATTTGATTTTAGCTTTGATTACGGCATTCGCTGTGGCATCGCTTCGATAAGCTTCTGCAATGTCACAACATTTATTTCCGTCCAGAGTTGTTTTAATTTTTCACCAAGATCTTGTAGAGATGATGGGAGAGTCGGGCCGCTGCGCAAACTCTTCTCCAGCACATCCCAAAGATTCTCAGTAGGGTGAAGGTCTGGACTCTGGTGGTCAATCCATGTGTGAAGATGATCTGCTCCCTGAACCACCGATGAATTTGAGTCAATGAATCCTGGCATTATCATCTTGGAATCTGCTCGTGCCATCAGGGAAAAAGAAGAAATTCACTGATGGAATAACCTGCTCATTCGGTCTATCCAGCTGGTCAGCTGACCTCCATCTTTGGGCTCATAACGTTGGTGAACCGAGACCTGACCAACTGCAGAACCCCAGATCAGAGCACTGCCCCACAGGCTTGTACGGTCGACACTAAGCATGATGGGTCCATCACTTCATGTGGCTTTCTTCTCACCCTGATGCTCCATCAGTCTGGAACAGGGTCAGTCTGGACTCATCAGACCACATGACCTTCTTCCATCACTCCAGAGTCCACTCTTTATGCCTCAGAGCAAATTGAAGCCTTTTTTGTGGGGTTAGCCTCACTGATCAGTGGTTCTCTGAAGACTACACAGCTGTTTGGTCCCTTGAGTTCCTTCACACTGTGCGAGTGGAAATGCTCTTACTTTCACTGTTGAAAGTGACCTTTCCCTCCCACATGGTGATACATGCCTTGAGGTGGAGCCACGCCTTCTTATCCCTAGTTATACATGGAGCACATGGGGCGGCACAACAATACATGACAACTAATCAAATGTCAGTAAGAGGTGCTAATAACGTGCTCCTCATAAGCTTTTTTAGACACGTCTGATTAAACATTTTCCACAGCTGAGTTCACGTGTTTAACCTGACTACAGGCTTGTACCTAGTTACCATACAGTTGCTTATTGCTGGTGCAGACGCCATATTCATTTTGCCCCCTTATCTTATTATTCTCGCTGCCAGGCCTGGGTTGAAGGGCCTGTTCGAAAAACGGTCACCGTGGATGAGGTACGAACAAGAGTGAGATAAACAGACATCGTGGCTGGAAAGCTAATGGCGAGGTTAAGAACAGGATTTTCTTGCAAAGGCATGAATCCCCGCCCCATAAGCCTCAGTCGGATTGACACTCCTGCACTTCCAAGTAGTTGCAAGTAGCTTACGGGGCAGCGATGGCCTAGAGGTTAGGGAGTTAGCCCCAGGATCAGAAGGTTGTGGGTTTGAATCTCAGACCCTGTGGTGTCCTTGAGCAAGGTACCGTCCCCATCACTGCTCCCTAGGCACATAAATAGCAGCCCCCTGCTGTATGGGTAAAATGCAGAGGTTTAATTTATTTGCTGCTAGTTATGACTGTGCTGCGAAGGGGCAATGATCACATGGTCTCTCTTGAATGTTTCCAACAACTTTAACTAAACTTTTTTTCCCACCGCCCCTCTGAATGTCTGTGCGGGAGCCTGTTTGTTTGTCTGTGGGCATATGTGCATCCAAGCCAAGTGTGTGTGTGTGTGTGTGTGTGTGTGTGTGTGTGTGTGTGTGTGTGTGTGTGTGTGTGTGTGTGTGTGTGTGTGTGTGTGTGTTGCAGAGAAGCATCTGTACTGATATTGCAGCATCAAGACAACAAGAGTAGTGAATGGGAGGAAATGAGGGGTGGGATGATTACAGACTCTAGCGTGCCATGGACGGCCGCACACACGGATCCATCTTCCCTCTCTCTCTTTCTCTCTCTCTCTCTCTCTCTCTCTCTCTCTCACAGTCTCTTTCTGTCTCTTTCTACCTATCTCTCTCTCTCTCTCTCTCTCTCTGCGTCCTGCAATCATTTCATCAGGCGCTCTTCTCTACACATAGCCCTTCATCACTCTTATCTTCATCCCTCTCTCGCTCTGCAGCTCTTGACAGAGAGATGCGATGGAAAGATGCCTTGTCCCCCACACCCTCCCCACTCCTTTATCATGCTCTTCTTTTTCTCCCCTCGCACCAGCTTCTGCTTCAATCGAACTCCCTTTAGTCCACACGAGCTGCTTGCTTCCCACATCCTCCCCGAGCAACAATGAGTGAAGAAAATGCTTCTCAGTGCTTACGGCTGCGTTTCACCAAGCTGTCATGTGTTGCTTTGCCCCCCTCCTACTTCTGACACCTGTCTGTTCTCCTCCTCGAAGATGAAATAAGTCTGAGTCTGATTCACAGCGTGTGCTTTCAGCTTTCAGCAATATCAGGGTGACCAAGCATGGCGGTATGTTAATATCCAGCATCACAGCATTGGATGCTGGAGTCGTGTAGTTCAGAGCTGTTATGCTGAGTTAGTCCTGTATTTACAATGGCATTTTTTAATGGCCAAAAAAAGAAAGATTAACTAATCATCCAAACATTTTTCAAGGTCAGAAAAGAAAATCTGAAAGCCTATAAAGTGAAAGGTGACCATTGTTCTCACTGTGAACCAGTGAACCACAACGCATACACCTCTGCATTTTACCCACACACAAGCGCCCAGGGAGCAGTGATGGGGATGGCACCTTGCTCAAGGGTACCTCAGGCCAACCTTCTGGTAAGGGATTCAAACCCATGATCTTCTGAATTCGGGGGGCCGACTGGATGACTGCCCATGCAGCTGAATCTTTGAAATTCTTGCATGATTTTGGACCAGTGGTCTGTCCAGGGTGTCTCCCCACCCCTGTGTGTGCTGGGACAGGCTCCCTCAGTGACACTGGTTAGAATAAGTGGCTCAGATGAATGGATAAAGGCATGTACTCAAGCCACCACAGACTCCATAGACGAGTAGAAAAACCTCTGATGAGCGTGTCAAACAGCAGTCAGAAGGCATGTTTTAATGAACGACAGGCAAAAACAATTAGACCTTTCACCAAAAGGCGTAAATGATCGCCACAAATTCACTTCAGTTTAAATGCAGACCTACATTTATTGAAAAATCTTCACATTTATTCTCTACTTATCATAACCTTTCTTCGTTTTGAGATGAGATGCTAAAATAACATCTTAAAGGGTTCTGTTATGTATTTCCAGGTTGTATGAATGTGGTTGGTGTGAAACATGATGCAGAGGACAGGAAGAAATAGAAACAGATGATCGATGCTTGTGGCGTCTCCAAATGGGAGCAACTGAGAGCAGATTTTAAAAAAGGTCTCTGACTTTTGGACACTACTGTATGTTTAAAAACCATGTCTGCAAGGATATTTGACCATGCTTCTTGTACATACCTCCAAAGAGAAGTCTTAAGAGTTGCATTTTCTGCTTTTCCACTTGATCCATCCATCACCTCAGCCACTAATCCAGGGTAGTGGGGGGTGCTATTCCAGCTCTGGTTGAGAAAATGCTAGAGAAACAACCTGGACAGGTGACCAATTCACTGCAGGGTAGACACACACACACACACACACACACACACACACACTCCCTTAGAGAGCAATTTAGCACCTTCAAGGGACAATCAAACCCAGAATCTTCTTGCTGTGAGGCAACAGCTTTAACCACTGTGCCAATGTGCTGCCTGCCAAGCTAAGGCTGATTACAAATGTACTCTCCTCCCATAACTTCCTCCAAACCTCACGTTTCCAGTGCAAATTTGCTTTTGTTTAATCTGGTTTCTCATTCTCAGCAGCTGTTCCTTGATAGTTATTTATCCTTTCAATTCCTCAGTGTTGAGCTGCTTTGTTACAGTACAAAGACGCACCCTAGCATCGGTAGATTTTTTTCCGGATGTGAAGCAACGTTGCACATCTGCAGTCGTATTTTAGTACAAAACATCTGTATTAACAAACCGAATTGCTATATGGAGAGGCTTCGGATTTCTTAAAGGTTGTCTCTCTCATGCCTTTTTCTTTCTTTTCCATATCCACACACCCACATATGTTCAAGCATAGGGCATCCGTATCAACCACTCCGCCAGAGCTGCCAGAAAGAATGTCTCGTCCAGAAGAGCTTGGTCCATGCCCATGCGTGCCTCAGATCTTCCAATATCAGATATCTTTGTTGGCGCTGCAGGCACTCCAGTCCTCCTCTCACCTCTCCCCTGCCTGTCAGGCCTCAGCATGATAACACACAACCCCCACCAACACCACTGCGTTTTGCCAGATGATTCAGCTCCTCTTGTCATCATGCTTTCATGGCCATCATAGCCTTTTAACTGACCTTCCCAGCCAGCAGAGTGTTTTCTCCAGCAGGAGCCCATGACGAGATTTTCATTCGATGGGTAAGGAGGAAAACGTAGCAGCGAGCAAAAAAGCAGAGAAAAAAAAACAGTTTTCAGTAATCAGGGCTGGATTGGAACAAGTGAGCTGCAAAGGCGATGTTTAGTGTGACCATATGTCTGCATAAAAGATTCAACCGCAAACAGGGCAAATGGCAGGAAGTTTGGCTGCAAATAGGTCACGATGCTAAATTTTTTAGTTTGTTCAGTACTTACGGGGAGCCTTTGCAAGACTGATCATAATTGTGAGTTTTGAACTAAACTCAGAAATGCAAATCTTTCAAGCAGAGCAAAGCCGTCTGAATTAAGGCATGAAGCAGTGAACATGAGTCCAGATGATCGGGCTGGTGATGAACTTACTGATGATGCCGAATGCTGAGTGGTTGGAACCCCTGCTCATCTCTACTTTAAACCAGATCAGCCGTCATCCTGCTCTCTTGCCTACCTGCCCACCAAACCAGTTTGACCACAATGGATCACCTGCATGTGTGGACCACTCTCTAACTAAAGCTACTACGACTTGCAAGCTCCAATGGAAGCTGCTGTTACTAATTACAGACTCAGCCTGATACCTCTTGGTCATCAGTGGTAAATTATTTGCATTGCTTAGATATACTTAGTTGTCGCCATAGTGATATTTTCATATTCTCTCCTGTTCTCTAATGTTAACCATTAGGAGGATGAGTTCCTCTTTAAAGTCTTGGATTCTTCTTCTATCTGTAGGACGTTGCCTTGTCTTTGTCCCCCTTGGCTTGTTCATTATGCACAGCTCTAAAAAGCTGCTTCGCAGCAAAGTCAGTCTATAAAGCTTTATGCATGCCGCATGGAGGTAGTGAAAGTGGAGGAACCTCATTTCAGCTTGTGTCTTCACCCACACGCTTGTTGTTGTTGTGATGTGGGTAGCTTTAATGGAATATTCCCTCTCAACTACTTTTTTTTTAAAGAAATATTGGCGATTTACTTCCCACAATGCTTAAATTTGTCAAGTAACTTCAAAAAACATGTCACCACTAAAGCTTGTCACATTTGACAAGAAGCAGATATATAATATCTTTATTATGTGACTTCTCGTTACAGTTCTGTGCTGGTGGTGCCGTGGGTAGCACCGTGTCCTCACAGCGAGAAGTTCTTGGGTTTGATTCCCAAGCGGGACGTTTGCTGTATGGCGTTCGCATCGTCTGCCCGTGTCTGTGTGGGTTTCATCCAGGAGTTCCTGTGTCCAACCACCATCCAAAGACACGTAGGTGGATTGGAGACACTAAATTGCCCCCTTGTTGTGAGCATGAGTGTGTCTATATGTCTGTCCTTTGATGGACTGGCAATCTGTCCAAGGTGTTTCCCCACCCTTTGCCCTGTGAGAGCTGGGATAGACTCACGAGCCCTCCTGGTTGACTAATTGAATAAACTGTATTCCTGCTCTCAGTGCCTAAGCAGCACTCATGGTTTTATTATTCTACAGACAGACTTTTTATTGATATTGAAACCCTCAGGAATCATAGTTTTTATAATCTATGAAAGTGCAATTCTGACTCCAGACAATTATAGAAGTAACATATTGTAAGAGATTTATGGTTTTGGATCATTAGTAAGATTCTTTGGGTGGGCCAAAGACAAAAGTGGAAAGGTCTGGGCTTGCTAGGCCCAATTAAATTGCCATCACTGGCCTGTGACTGTGATTAATAATCTACTCACTCTTCTCATTAGAAGCTGTTTAGTTTTGGGTAGCCCACATGTCGGAGAATGTTCCTCATTAACATTGCTCCTTTATTTCTATTGGCTGGATCCATCCCTACTGTGTGGTTCAGAATTGTATCACTTTACAAATTAAGCCCTGCTTAATCCGAGCGTAATAATTCATTCAAAATAAATGTATAATTGAAGTAGTAAAAAAGCAAATTACTAATGTACCAGCATGTTAAGCGTGATGTTAATCACACTTCTCTTGCATTCTGATGGGAAAACAACATGGAGCAGCACGCTGGTGCACTGGTTATGGTTGTTGCATCAGGAAAAAAGATTCTGTGTCTTGTTCTTAGCTGGGGTGTCCCTTGTTTGCATGGGTTTCCTTCCAAGCTCCAAACATATGCATGCCAGCAATACTGAAGATGCTGAGTTGCCGCAGTGTGTCTCTGCAGGTGTGTGTACCTGCTTGTGATGGACTGGTGGCCTGTCCAGGGTGCTGGAGCCGGTCCCTGCGCCGCGTTCCGCCAAGGCAACATCGAGGGCTTGTTCTGAGCCAGTGCCTAATGTCAAACAGGCTTGGCATTTTGACAGGCTATTGGTCAGAGATTGGGATTCAGAGTGGCCCAAACACGTTGCTGGGCTAGAACCAAGAACTGCTTGCTTTAGTAAGAGACTGCCATGGAGGAAAGTGAAGATGTACCAACTGCAAATTGGCTCTTGCGCCTGCCTGTAACTCACACCTGGTTCATATTCGGGGAAAGGATGACAGATTTGTCCCAAGTGTTGCTCCAGCTCCCTCCATGATCCTGCTTTGGATAACAGCATAAGACAATAGATGGGAGGAAAAGTTGTGTAAAACTGCAAATCAAATTTGTCATTTTCTCCAGGACAACAAGTATTTTCATGTTACTTCAGTGAGACATTTATGTAATGATGGGATTATTGTCATAATATTTTGTTAGAACAGCAGTGATTTACTGGTATGACTACATATTCACACAAAGGAGCTTATCGCTCAGAGCAATATAATTACACTAAGAGCAGTACAGTCTACATCTTTCCTCCCATCTCCTTGTCTCCCACGTAATCTTTCAGAAGATTTACAGCCTTGCCCCAATTTCCATGCTAATGAATTGCATCACTGTGTGTTTGTGTGTGTGTTTGTTATTACCTTTGGGAGTGGAGGGAGTGTTTGGCTGGTTCTGCCAAACACCAGGCAAGGACTTCCCAGGACGCACTAATGACCATTTAATCCACATCAGTTTCCTTCACTGGGGCTGGAATCTGGAAACGCTGATCAGAGTAAAGGTGCTGTAGTGTTTATGATTTACGTATTTACACACATTGGGGTGTTACCTGTGAGGATGAGTTCCTTCATTCAGACGGATTCATCTGGCCTATCAGTTCTTTTTCTGAACAGCATGAACCCAACTGCCAGTACTGAGGGTTTATACACTGCCTGCCTGCCTGCCAAAAAAAAAAAAAAAAAAATGTACCACCTGAATTTAACAAAGCAAATAGGTAAGAGCCTCCCATTAGATAATTACTGCATGGATGATTATGTTTCAGCTGCAACAAGTTATTTAACCCGAGCTGATGCAGTGAGCAGCTTCTCATTACTTAAACAACTACTATGTCAGAAGACACATCCTGTGGTCGTGGAAAAGATGTTTATCTGTTTCAGAAGATTATTACTGGCAAAGAAAACATCTAAAGAGAAGCTGAAACTTCTGAAACTGGGTTAAAAACTGTCCAATGCATTATTAAAAACTGGAGGGATAGTGGGGAACCACCATCTTCAAGGAAGAAATGTGGTTGTAAAAAAATGTTGAATGACCGTGATCGATGATCACCTAAACATTTGGTGAAATCAAATCTTAAAAAAAAACAACAGCAGAACTCACGACTGTGTTCAACAGTGAAAGTAAGAGCATTTCCACTCGCACAGTGTGAAGGAACTCAAGGGACCAAACAGCTGTGTAGTCTTCAGAGAACCACTGATCAGTGAGGCTAACCCCACGAAAAAGGCTTCAATTTGCTCTGAGGCATAAAGAGTGGACTCTGGAGTGATGGAAGAAGGTCATGTGGTCTGATGAGTCCAGACTGACCCTGTTCCAGACTGATGGAGCATCAGGGTGAGAAGAGAGGCACATGAAGTGATGGACCCATCATACTTAGTGTCGACCGTACAAGCCTGTGGGGCAGTGCTCTGATCTGGGGTTCTGCAGTTGGTCAGGTCTCGGTTCACCAACGTTATGAGCCCAAAGAAGGAGGTCAGCTGACCAGCTGGATAGACCGAATGAGCAGGTTATTCCATCAGTGAATTTCTTCTTCCCTGATGGCACGAGCAGATTCCAAGATGATAATGCCAGGATTCATCAGCTCAAATTCATCGGCAGTTCAGGGAGCAGATCATCTTCACACATGAATTGGCCACCAGAGTCCAGACCTTCACCCCACTGAGAATCTTTGGGATGTGCTGGAGAAGAATTTGCGCAGCGGTCCGACTCTCCCATCATCTCTACAAGATCTTGGTGAAAAATTAAAACAACTCTGGACGGAAATAAATGTTGTGACATTGCAGAAGCTTATCGAAGCGATGCCACAGCGAATGCCGTAATCAAAGCTAAAGTCGGTCCAAGGAAATATTAGAGAGTGAGCCTTTTTTTTTGGACAGGCAGTGTATATGTGTTTGTTTAAACCTGATGTTTTTGTTCTGCTTAATTTAAATAATGTTCTGCTACTTACAGCTACACCCTGCCTCCCATTACACCTCAGCATTACAGAAGGCAAGACCACCAGTGACCATAACACGGATACAAACACACAACACGGCACACCTGTGGGGGGAGGGGACATGAACTGGACACAGGTGAACGTACAAACACTGGGGCAGGGCAAGAGAACATGTCTGAGCTTGGGGGCAAAAAACAGACAGTTTCTTTTAAAAGTTCATTTATGATAATGAGCTATGAGCTATTCTGCAGCAACCAATCAGAATGTAGAAGTGCTTCACGTTATAGAACTGTCGAGCAAACGAGCATGCAAACGTTTGCTTACCACCATTAATTCCAAAGCACTATGGAGGAGAGGTTGGTCATCACTGATGATGCCTGAGGAACCGTGAGACAGGCTCTATAGCATCATAAAAATGTTCTAATCTTTGAATTGAATTAGCACAATGGCTCCCAGTGCTGACCTGTACCGATGCTTTAGTGAAGCTGAAAGCTTCAAACGTCATTGGTCATGTGATGGTTTTGTCTGATTCAAGAATTAGTGTGCTACATTACACTGACTCAAGCATCGATGCCTTTGTGTCAAACGGTCCGTCCCTAATCTAAAGTATTAGTACACTTGACAAAGTGCACGCACAAAGCGTTCAGGCTTAAATACACACTAAATGCATTTTTAGCAGGGAAAATGACAAACATCCACACACCCTTTCATACACTGTGATAAGGCCTGGGCGCCTCTTTTCATGAGCTACATTAGTCCACTTGTGTGAGGAGCGCTGCACAAAGCCCAGCTGAGGAGTGGGAGGATGGAGGAGGCCTGCCGTTTCTATGGAGATTTTGTACCGGATTGCTCTAGCAGCATGGCAGGCTCAGACGGAGCAGTCAAAGGTCACGCTTTATTATATTTCTCATCAGGCCTTTGCCATTCTGTGTGTGTGTGTGTGTGTGTGTGTGTGTGTGTGTGTGTGTGTGTGCATGGCACTCTGTGGGGAAGAGCATGTCAAAGAATAACAGTAAACAGAAAAGTGTGCTGGTGCACGAGCTCTCACGCACGGGGCGGGGTGACTAACAGCGCATGCTCGGAAGGTAAAATAAGGAGGGAGATAAAGCAGGGATGGATAAAGAATGGAGGAAGAAGGATAAGTGGAGGGAGAGGGATGGGGAGAAAGAATACGCAGCAGTGTTGTCATTTTTACGCCCCTCTAGAGCTTTATTACTCAGAAAGCTGGAACAGATCAGCCATGAGAGCAAAACATTTCACACTGCATTTTCTCCTTTGTCCATCCTCTTCATCTTTCTCTCTCTCTCTCTCTCTCTCTCTCTCTCTCTCTCTCTCTCTCTCTTTTTTATCCATCTACACTCTTCCTCTCCTTCCTTTTCTGTGCTTGGTTTCATCCTTCATGTTTCATCCCTCTGCATCTCTCCATCTTTGTTTCCCATTTCATATGTGCTTGTCTCTTTTCTCAATTAACTTTCTTATTCTTTCTTTCTTTTCCTATTTCTCTCTCTCTCTCTCTCTCTCTCTCTCTCTCTCTCTCTCTCTCCCTTTCTCTCTCTCTCTCTCTCTCTCTCTCTCCCCCCCCACTCTGCTTCTCTGTTTTTGTTCTCCATATGCTTACCTCTTTTCTCTCCTCTCTTTATCTCTCTTTTTGTATCCCTCTTTCCACCTTTATCTCTGTATCTACGTGTTTTTCTTCTTTTCTTTTTCTTTCTGTTTTCTTTCACTCCTTTCTTCACTTTTACTTTTTCTCTCTCATGCTCTAGCCGCTCTCATCACTCATTATTTTCTCAGTCTTTCTATCTCTTCTTCTCTTGTCCCCTCACTCTGCTTTTTCTCTTTCTCCTTCAGCCTCTTTTCCTTTGTCCCACTTTTTTCTTCTTCTATTTGCCCTTTATTTTACCCATCCTTTCTTTTCTCTCCCTAAAACTTTTCTTTATATTTTCCTTTACTTCTCACTCTCTCTCTCTGCTCTTCATGTTATTCTCTTCTTTCTGTCCTCTCTTTTCTCTTTCTGTCCTTTCTTTGCCCATTTCTCTCCCCCTCCGCTTGTCTCTCATTTAATCATCAAACTGGCCGAATGAAGTATAAAGTTAAATAAAGGGCACAGTTAGAATCAAATCTCCTTTTGTTCTCTTTTTCTTCCTCTTGTATTTCTCTTTCCGTCATCTTTCTATTTCTTCCTTTCCTCAATTGACTTGTCTTCTTCTTGTCTTTCTTATCCTTTTCCTTTCTTTTTTCTTTCTCTATTTCAGTTCTTTTTCTGAACTACCTGTCTCTCTCTCTCTCTCTTGCTGTCTCTCTCTCTCTCTCTCGCTGTCTCTCCCTCTCTCCCTCTCTCTCTCTCTTGCTGTCTCTCTCTCTCTCTCTCTCTCTCTCTCTCTCTCCAGCACCAGTACACTGGCACTGTCACTGACCCTGCGAGGGTCACAGATTCTGTAATGAACTTCAGCCTTTCTCAGAGCCGTTAGCAGAAAGAGAAAGAGACACAGAGGCCGTGTACTTGTACTGCTATACTTGCGAGGACCAAACGTCCTCTAGAGTTATTAATGAATAAATAAATGTAAAAAAAGATACTTCTGTCTGTTTTAACTGCAGTTTTACATGTATAAAGAGCTTTGTGCCATTTCCAGTAAATAATAACTAATTACTTAAAGTAAATAATATGTAAAATCATGTTGTTTTGTCTTTAGTGATTAAGCTATTTAAAGCTTCAGGGTTAATGGATTACAATCATTAAAAGTAAGGTCTCACAAGTATAGCAAAACATGTGTCAGTGTGTGTGTGGCAAGCAAATGTATAAGGAGACAGAATGACAGCATAAAAGTTCACTGCAAACGGCATCTCTTGCATTCGGGGTCTTACAAAGCAGCACATTCTCCCTTCAGAGTATAGCTCAATACAAGAAAACATAAAAAAGCTCTTTTCTTCCCTCTCTCCCTTTCAATAGCCACACAACAACAAATAACACCAGCTCAAACAACTCCAACCCCAATAACTCAGTAGTACACTCTCCCTCTCTCTCTCTCTCTCTCTCTCTCTCTCTCTCTCTCTCTCTCTCTCTGCAGCTACAAAAGACTGGAGGAGAGCGAGGCAGTATTAAAAAGAAAGAAGAAACGACAGGCATCTGCGTGTAGCAGATGAGTGAAAGATTGAGGTCGTCCTCCCCCAGATCTTCATTAAGTATTGAGATGCCAAATCAGTGCCTGCGAAAGCTGCCATTCCTCACAGTGTCAAATGTCTGATGGCAATCTTCGGTAGATAGTTGAGATATTCTCTCCAACTTTGTAGGCCCGAGAAGCCTTAAGCCAGCCGAACAGCTCCCAGCCATGGGGCAGTTGTCTCTCTGAGAACTAATAAAGCTCAGTCAAGCCACACAAATTACGAGGGGCTCGTCATAAACCGTGACAGCTGGGAAATTTACAGTGACTAACGGCTGGTTTCGGGCATGGATATTTTACACAAAAAGGCCACAGCGTCATTAAATAGGATGTAATTAAGTGTGTGTGGGGGGGTTTACCGAGAGCTACCGGTTCTGTTGTCAAGATAACATCTGATTATATTGTCTTTTTCACAGCTAATAAGCATTTTGGTCCAAACTTTGGTCATTTTACAGGTGAAAAAACAGATTTTTAAAAAATACTTCAGTCCAAGGTCACTTTCTAATGATTCCCAGATGTAACTGAACTGGCAAAACATGTTTAGTGTCCAAATGTTCCTCAATGAAGAACTGGAGCTAACATTCCAGACAAACATTAGAAGTCACCCAGAGAGCCCTAATAGATTCCATAAAACTATCCCCTCATCAAAACATCCCTCAACCTTCTAACGTCCAGATACATCCCCACAACATCAGCTGCTCTGTCTGAAATGACTGGCTACAGTGCGTCACTGTTGTAAGACATGGACACAGTAAGTTCTAAAACACATAAACTAGTTTGTAACATCTCCATGAAGATCTGCATGTTTGAGTGTCGCTCCAATAGAGCTTGGTTAGTAAAAGTAAGAAGGTCATTGGGATTTGTATGTTAATCTTAAGGAAATAATATTGTCTGCCTTTTCTTTGTAAGCCTCTAGAAATCTACTATATAGTCGCTGTGAACTATATCAGGTGCTGCGGATTCTGTTAACTAAATGACAGCAAATTGATTCAACATGACCAGGGAGCTGATTAGAATATGGCAGTAACTGATGTAAAAACACCAGTTACTGATCTGAACATTATAGTAACATTATAGTAGAACATTATAGTAGAGGGTAATAAGCCAGTGTTTGGTTGAAATATGGCAGTATATGGGTTAAAAATTCCAGTGGTTGGTTAAAAGATTTAAATACATCAGTGGTTGAATGGACTATGGCAGCCAATGGGCAGAATATCCCAGTAGAGGATTGAAATATGGCAGTAATAGATTTAAAACATCAGTGGTTGAATGGAATATGGCAATTAAATGGCAGTTAATGAATTAAATATCCCAGTGGCTGACTGAAATATGGCAGAAAATGAGTTAGATATGGCAGTGGGTGATTGAAATATGGCAGTAACTGAGGGTAATAAGCCAGTGGTTGGTTGGAATTCAACAGTAAATAGGGTAAATATCCCAGTGGCTGGTTGAAATATGGCTGAAAAGTATAGAAATATCACCATGGTTAATTGAACTGTGGCAGTAACTGAATGAAAGGGTGGCGGTGGTCTAGTGGTGGGTACTTCCCTATGGACCTATGGATCCAGAGGTCCCTGGTTCGAATCCCACCGCTGGCACTACCACCACTGGCTCCCTGAGCAAGACCCTTAACCCTGAGTTGCTCCAGGGGGACTGTCCCTGCAATTAGGACCTGTAAGTCGCTCTGGATAAGAGCATCTGCTAAATGCCGTAAATGTAAATGAAACGTGACAGTGGAATATGCCAATAACTGTAATATCCATTTTGTGAATTGTATCTGGGCTGAAAACTTGAATTACTCACATATGCCACTCAAGCTATAGGAAAAAATGGTAATAATCTAGATCATTCCTCTGCTCTTCATTTGAGAGTTTGTATGGATCCAGTAATGAAACAAATTCTCCTTTTGTACTCATGACATGGTGTATCTGACCACCCAGTATAATCTGAATTCATGCTTAAATTTCTGTTTGCATTCAGGATCTACATTCTGGTGGTCCGTATAAAGAGTAGAAACCATATGTGTTCTGGTCAAAGTGCTCAGATTGCTGTGACTGCTGCGTAGATGGGCAAAGATGAATAGTCTCCCATTGAATTGGCCTCCCTGACGGAGCAGGCAGAATGGCCTGGAGCAGAGGCTGCATCTAGACTCGAAGGTGAGCATTACAATAAGTGGATGTTTGGAGAGAGTTCACGAGAGCATGGATCTGATTAAAACATGATTGCTGGAGGCACTTGCGCGCAGCTTATCTTAGAACAGAAATAGCACCTGCTCTGCACAATAGGTTGGGGAAAAGATTTCCATCCACCAACACTGCATACACATGTCCCATATGTATTATAGATACAGATAAGGGATGAATGAGAAACTTAAGTGAGTACAAAAACTTAACAAGTGCAGATGCTTTCAGACAGATGATTTGCATGATGCAATTAAGCAATTAACACCCTACCATGCTCTTCGGCATGTTTAAAATGCTATGTAAGCTCAGATGACCTCGATTTTAGATCAAGATCACAAGAGGAAAGGATCTAAGTGTCTAAGCTGTACAATTAGCTTATTGGTGTTTCAATAAAACTTGTAGTTAATGTGATGTCTGCACAGGAAGGCAGTACATTTTGTTGAGTAAGAACAGCGCAGCAACAACTATACAGTAAGTGATATAGAGGCTGTAGGGCATGAATCTCTCAAAACAAAAACAAATGCAATTCTGAGAGTTTAGCAGTGTTAGAATTGCCCTGGTCTTCAGAGAGTGCTCAGATCATATCAAGTATCCGTCATAATATTCTCCACGAGCGGGCAAGTGTGCACTCGCTGTGTAAACCAAGTCTTGGCTTGAGCCTCATGGCCGAAAGGGGCATTTTGGAAGAATGGATGTTTCTTAGAAATGAAATGCTATACTATGAGAACATCTTCTGACATTATTAACTCTTTGCTCTTTCATTCTGGAAACGGAAAGCCTGCATAACCCAAATAGGTGTCGATAAACTTTTAATCAGTAAACTCCAACCTTACTGTAGTAATTTAACAAACGAACATACTGTGGCCCTTATGGCAGTTCGAAAGCTAATTTGAAATTTGCAAACTTTGTGCAGTCATATGTAATTCGTGAAGATGGGCAGCACTTGGTAATAATAACAAGCTCAGCTGCAAGTCAAGTTTTACGACTTTACCTTAAATTTACTACTTAAACTTGCATTCAGGATTTGAGGATTGCCTGTACTGATAAGGGACTTGACTTGAGACCTGTTGCTTGTATTGACTTGAACCTCAACTTGCAACATCCCTATGTTGCCCTGGGACACGATCCGAGCCTTGCCTGTATTGACTCAGGACTTCACCTGACACTAGTGTGAACTGACTCAAGACTCTACTTGAATCTTGTCTGAACTGACTCAATAATTGACCCAAGGCTTACTTGGACTGACTTGACTCTGGACCCTGTACTTACTACGTACTTGAATGTTGCCTGTATTGACTCTGAACTTTTCTTCATACTTCGGACATGACTTGAGACTTGCCCCTGTTGACCTGGGACTATTTGAGCCTTGCCTGTTTGGGCTCATCACTTCAAATGAGACTTGCCAAAATTGACTCGGAACTCAGTTTGAGAGTTGGCTGTACTGACTTGGGACAAGACTTTAGTTTTATACACTATTTGATACTTGCCTCTACTGAAATGGGACTCAGCTTGAGACTTGGCTGTGTTAACAGCTCTTGAATTTAGCTTTGGCAGCATTGACTTGGGACTCAACTAAGAGCTTAAAAAGCCCCCTTTAAACTGTGTTCCAGAAACTCTGGGCTCATATCTGCATTTTTTGCTCATTTCAACCTGGTTTGCTGACTATTATTGCTGATGGTTGCTTTACATCTAGTGGTATGGTCTCAATATTTCTGTCAAACAGTTATTTAAATGTATCCTTGCCTTGTGGAGACTGCTCAAAAAGTCAACTTGTTGTTCTGGACATTTTCTTTACTCATAAAGAAATGATCTTTTTTGTTTTCCCTAGACTAATCCGCTCAATATCTATTGCTTAGAATCCCAGAGGTTTCCTTCTATTTCAGGAGACCCCTAATGGTTTTTCTGGATATGCCCAATGCTTAGAAATGCTTCCAGTGGGTTTTTTCCTCTTCTTTCTGGTTCCAAACGGCATGCTTTCCTCCCATCTCTCTGGTCACCATGTTGGTTTTCCCTTTTTAACCAAAAAAGAATCCAGAGGTTTAACTGAGAGCTATTCATAGTTTAAACAGTCAGTTTAATAGCACACACCAGCGTAACAACAAATACCAGTCAGCCAGACATGTTCCAGTACTTTTCTTCACTTAGTTACTGGGAGGTCAGATGCATTATGTTCTATTCAATTTACATAATTACACATTTATTCCTTATAATTTAAAACCAGTATGTTGGTCCTGAAACTGTAGCCAAGACCTGTTTTTATTTTTTTTTTATCAATTTTGTGCCAGAAATGTACCAATAGTTTGACACACACACTCCCACGCACAACCTCACATACACTGACGTGCACTGAAATCTGGCTGAAAGTGCATCGCTACTCATGCATACAGCAGTAACACTGTGCACACAATGCCAATATTGTCACTCAGATGGGTGTTTCACTACATTCTGTATTATTTCCAAAAGTTTAAACCAGCGCTTCTACACACCACAGTGAAGTTACCCTGCAAGGATGTAGGCACTTGCACTCACTCACACACACACACACACACACGCACGCACACAAGCCAGTGCCCCTTCAACCCCCACTCTCCAACCTCACAAGCAGGTGTGCTGGTTTTTGCTCAGCTACCCAGGAACCCGCGTATTTAATTAACCTTTCTGTTGGCCTTCTGCTTCCACACACACATATACACACACTAACACACACACACACACTCACACGTACATGCACATTTACACACATTCCAAATTTTAAAAGGAGATGTCTAATAAGGCTTTGACAAATGAGCATGAAAAACACATGCGATGAATCATGCCCTCATGCATTTTTATGCAAAGCAGATACGACTATTTCCAGGTTATTGTATAAAGTCTGTGTGATCTTTTTGCTGCACTGGTGGAACAAAACAGGCTTATCAGCATTGCTTACAGAATGCATGTGCATGTGTGGGGCTCTGCATTTAGTCCTTTGTGGAGACCAGGTATCTCCACACTGAAGGAAAGCATGAGCACTGTGGGTTTGTGGGAGCTTTTGATTTCTGAGCTTCTTGTCATGGGAGAAGTAAGAGCTGGTTTAGGAGTAGCATCAAAGTATTATATAATATAGAATATATTCTATTCTACATTATATTTAATAGAAACGTTTAAGTCGGTATAGTTTGTGAGGATTGAATGTTCTCATAATGACAGGAATACCAGAATATCTGTAGAACTGGAGACATTTCGCTGGTCCTCCACGAACTCAAAGCCAAAACTAAAACTAAAAACCAAGTAGGCAGAAAGATGAAACTGAAGGTAATGTATAGATTAAGTTGTATTCTGATATAGTAGTTTACAAGTCGGTGGAATGTCATTAAAAATATAGTTATGCCAAACATAAATTTAGCTCTCAAATGTTCCTGAGATGAATGAAAACAGGAAGTTCTTGCCTTTGCATGAACAATTTATTGGTCTCTTTAAAAAAATAAAGCATGATACCATTGCAGTAGTAAGTCTAAATGAGCATTTGTGCAAAATCCAAACAGAGCAGGGTTGTGTGGCAGAAGAGGAGCGATGCTACAAACATTTATATGACTCATCAGTCAGCTGGGTATAAATTGTTGGTTGAATGTGCTTCCTCTTTATTTTCTGCACACTGGCCAACACTGCACACATTAATGTTGCATTACAGTATGTTGGCAGATGTTCAAGGAAACATCTTTAATGCTGGGTGTAGCACAGCAGCATTTACCTACAGTCATAAAGAAATCACCAAAGTAGGTGTGTGTGTGTGTGTAGGTGTGTGTGTGTGTGTGTGTGTGTGTGTGTGTGTGTGTGTGTGTGTGTGTAATGGACTCTCAACAACCTGTCCCGAGTGCTCTTACACCTTCCACCCATGGATGGATGGATGGATGGATAATTGCACAGATGCCTGGATGGATGGATGGATGGATGGATAATTACACAGATACATGGATGGATGGATGAATGGATGGATAAATGGAGGGTTGTATAGGCTGCCATGTGAACACTTTGGAAACTCAACCAGATTTTGCACCTATGACAAACTATTATTTATTATTTTTATGATATTTAAACATGTAATTTTGGTTATATTGTGTGTGTGTGTGTGTGTGTGTGTGTGTGTGTGTGTGTGTGTGTGTGTGTGTGAGCTCTTTGCCCTCATCATTATTAATGGCTACCTGTTATTGATGATACTCATTTCAGATGGAGCAGAGGCAGAGCAGCTTCCGCTCCTCACTCAGCTGGGTCCAGGTGAGCCTAATTAAATGCAGTTCTAAAATGATGGAAACTCTACATGTTCCACTTTACATCTCAGCGCGACTACAGTGAGTGAGATGAAGGGGAGGGCATCAATGAAAGAAAGTGAGGGAGAGCATTTTAGATCTGGGCAAAAAAGCAAGCAGCTTTTAAAAGCTCTAGATTAGCCCTTTAAAGCACTTCTCATTGTCTGGATGTGTCAAGAAACCTAAAGGTAGCAGCAGCTTTGAGTGCCCGCAGCGACTGACCCCCACACCACCCCCGATCCCCCAACACACATACACATCCCCACACACACCTCTATCGCTCTCCACGCAGCCTGACATTTACCTGCTCCGCTCTGTCTTTTAAGCTCAGCTGAAGCAATTACTATGAACACATAGGCTGGGAATGGAAAGTCTTAGTGGATCGGGCAGCAGCCAAGCTTAACATTTCTACATTCACTGCGATGTTTCAAGGATGTCACAGCTTGTTACGGCATGGACGTGTGGACAGGAAAAGAGGACGCGGGGTGCTGGAGACGTTTCCTACAAAAAGGCAGTGAATTTATAAACAGATTGTAATTAATGAGCAGGAATGAACGGATGATGAACATAAAGAAAGACACCGGATTACACTCTTCTCTTGTTCTTGAGCAACAGACATCAACACTACAGTGTCAGACATGATGGAAGGAGGAGAAAAGAGTCAAGAAAGAAAGAAAGAAAATGAATGATGCCATAGAATTTAAGCAAGTAAACAAAGAAAGCAAGGTACAGAAAGACACAAGGAAAAAAGCAAGGAACAAAGAAAACTGAAAGTGAAAAGAAGAAAAGCAGTGTGGGGAAGAAAGAAATAATAAATAAATAAATAAATAAATAAGGGCAGAAAGAAATAACAAAAGCAAGAAAAAGGAGGAAAGAAGACATCATTGGTGGGAAATAAAAAAATTGAAGGAAGGGATGAAGGTGGAAGAAACAGAAAAGAGAAATGGAAGGCAAAGGAAGGAAGGAAGAAAGGAAAGAAGAGGGAAAGAAAGAAAGAAAAAGAAAGAATGATAAGGAAAGAAAGAAAGATAAAGAGAAAAAGAGAAAGATCAGGACAGGAAGAAAGAAAGAAATAGAAAGAAAGATAGAAAAAGAGAAAAGATGAAGAGAAAAAGAAAGAAATAGGAGAAGGGAGAAGAGAGGGAGAAAGGGAGGGAGAAGAGAGGGAGAATGAGAGGGAGAAGAGAGGGAGGTAAGAGGGAGAAAGAGAACGAGAGGGAGAAGAGAGGGAGAAAGAGAACGAGAGGGAGAGAAGAGGGGGAGCAGAGAGGGAGCAGAGAGGGAGAAGAGAGGGAGGAAAGAGAACGAGATGGAGAAGAGAGGGAGAAGAGAAGGAGAAGAGAGGGAGGAAAGAGAACGAGAGGGAGAAGAGAGGGAGAATGAGAGGGAGGAGAGGGAGAAGAGAGGGAGA
>CM029368.1:28704217-28756893 GCA_017165825.1 Hepsetus odoe
AGAAGAGAGGGAGGAGAGGGAGAAGAGAGGGAGGAGAGGGAGGAGAGGGAGGAGAGGGAGGAGAGAGGGAGGAGGGTCAGTGGCTGTGGGCTCAGTCAGTGCTGGTAAGAGTCGTTTGTCTCAGTCGGAGAGCCTCTCATTCAATTACTCTCTAACTGTTTGCTCTGCAGCAGGAGAGACACGCCGGCACAATATCGATCCATTTATTTTTACACTTGGCCATTAAACACCAGCAGCAGCTCTGCTGGGCTGAGTGGAGGGTCTTGGGCCGCCGTGGTACCGGGGGAGATGGGGACAGGTACGTGTGTGGCCCCGCCCACCGCCTCGAAACACTGCGGCGGCCGATCTTCGGGCAGGCCCAAGCGATAAATCGCTGAGTGGTGTGGAGACCGCAGGCCCAATTACACGGCAGCATCGCCGGGCACTCCGGCGCTGATTGAGCTGCTGGTAGAGCTTTTCAGAGCAATTTGTTATTTGAAAGATTTTTTTCCCTTCTTTTTTCTTTCTCTTTTTTTATTCCTGAGGAGCCCCAAACCAAGAGGTGAGAAAGTGGTCCAGCGACAAGTGCGTTCACGGTCCAAATGAAGTCCTTGCTCATGTTGACAGTTCCGCTGTCCCCTTGCTTTGTGTTTGTGCCCTTGCGTTACCCGTGAAAACTTTTCCATCACGCTTCTCGTGCAATAAAACGGCTCTGCGTCTAATCCGGAATGCATCCAGCCAGCGTCTCTATATGAGGCCCATAACTCAGCCTGACGACCAAAAGCAACTCGCCGGAAAATGGAGGCTAAACAGAGATCAGTCCTTGGCCGTTTAAGCGAGAGGGGTGGGGGGGGGCTGTGGGGCAGGACAGATGGCCCTGACTGGGCTTCGAGCGTGTGAGACGGCCGCCAACAAAGAGGACAACAGGTTCCTGGTGGCACCGCAACAAGTCTTCCTGGGAATGAAGCCCAGAGTTTTTACGAGACGTCGCGTCACACGGGACAGCGTGGGTCAAAACAGACACGTCAAACGTCCCCAAATGCCAACGCCATCATTTACTAGCATTTATCACATTCCTCCAAATTTCAGCACTCATCTTTGAACTTACCCATTTACTGCATTTCCTTTTAGAACCCTTCTCAAACATCACCTCCGGTGTATCTCTCACCGGAAAAGTGGAAATCCTCTGTCCGTTTTTTACATTTTGGGCTTAAAGGACCTGTGTTGTATTTTCTGTGGACAGAAAAATATTCTTTATATTCCTGCCCTGTAATGGACTGCCAACCTGTCTAGGTCGTTTCTTTGTCTTTCGCTCTGTGATTGCTGAAACAGGTTTCAGCACAACTGCAAGGTTAAGTTCGGATAATGGATGGATGGCCCTGCTGTCAGAGCAAAACCTTGTATCTCCCTTTTAGCCACTTTTAGCCAAATGTCAGTCAAATTAATGCAGCTATGGCCTGGAGGTTAGAGAAGAGGGTTTGCAATGGAAGGCTTTTCTACTCCCACACTCACAGCTGGTATGGTCTTTGGGTGAGGCATTTAACCCCATAACTGCCCCCTGGGTGCAGTTACAATGCCCACTGCTCCTGGTGAGCGTATTCACAACTGGTGTGTCCGGAAGAGGTTAAAGGTTAAATGAGGTTAAATGAGGACAAATATACTGCAAAATTAATTCAGTCACTCATTCATTTTTTTCCTTTCTTAACTCTTAACAACAGGGTAACTTTACAGCAATCACTGGGACTTACAGTTCAACTGACTTGGGACTTGACGTGGACTCAAAACTGATAAAATCGGGCATCAACATTTTGTTTCCAACCTGACAGTTTTCCTACAGCCCTGCTTGGTGATTATCCCAATGCTGTTCTCCAGCAGCTCTGAGGAGCATAAGGTTTGATGGAGCTCCAAGCTGTTTATTACAGAACAGTACCTCGTCCAGTGGACAGAATTAAGAGCTTCAAGTAAAAGATTATCAAAAAACTGGAATTAATTCATGGATACCAGTTGGTTAATCCCATACATAAGGAATTCAGTCCAGGACCTGAAGGTCCAACCAGTGAACAAGCTTGATTAGTTGTATATACCTAGAGACCTTTGACAAAACTATTCTAATTGGATCATTTAAGTCATTTTAAAGCCTTGGTAGACCTGACATGCTTTAAATACAGTTTAACTTCTTACAATAAAGGTCTAAACAAGGGATTGTGCAGAACCTGCAGATGATGCCGAGACTAAACAAGAATTCTCCACTAATGACCTGAAAATTGTGCCCGTCTCTGAATGCAGCAGGTGACACTGAACTAGGCAAGAGTTTCTTAAAGTGTTCTCCTACCTGGTGAACCGTAATAGCTGAGGACAGGCTCCCCACCAGATGCATCATCTTCAATCGATCAGATGCTGTTAAAGCGAAGCATTTCAGTCCAGCAGCACTAAGGAAGAATGAAGGCTATGGAGAGAAGTGCTATCCATCTACATGACTGTAATTATGTCATCATACATAATCCTGCTTCTCCGAGAGTATGATTTTATCGCCAAAAGCCGAATGCTTCCAACAAGTGCTCGGAGATGGAGGCTGATCTCTTTTTTATGGATGTTCTAAAGCATGTCTGGCTATCCAAGTGGGAAGCATTTGCACTTCGCAGTAAAGGTGAGATAACTTGATTTCCGAAAGCAAGTAGTGTAATCTGGACAATGTGACAGGGCCTTAAGCAAGGAACTCCTGCCCATGCTTTGTCTGCAGAAAGGAGACTTTTTAAAAGTTTTACTGGCTCTAAAACGCCGCCTTGGATGCCAAGTAGTTATAACTCACATGAGAGCAGGTGCACGTCTGTATTCTCGTTTTAATGCTTATTGCTATAAAGCCCTCCTCACCAGCCAGTTCCCAATAACAGGGTTGGGTATTTGAGTACTACGGGACAACCTGTTCCTCTCAACTACCCCAAAAAGCATGCATAACACAGATAGTCACATATAATATCACAGTCACATATATAATGAACTGCAGGATGTAAAGGCTAAGTAGAGGCACGCCTTTCCAAAGAATGGCTGAAAGAAAGTGGCAACCCGTGTCATTGCGAGGTCACAGCACAGCACACAGTGAACCACAATGAAATTGGACCTCTGCATTTAACCCATGCACTGTACAGCTATTGATAGAGCCCGGGGAGCAGCAACGGGACGGTACCTTGCTCAAGGGTGCATCAGGGCAAACTACTGGTGAGGGAATTGAACCCCCAATCTTCCAATGCTGGGCCAACTCCCAAACCACTAGGCCACCGCAGCCCTTAAGTACTCACACAAATTACTGTCTTGCTGAAAGAGAGAATCATGCCTCAGTGATGCAATGCAACAGAATCGGTGAACGTGATATTCAGTTTTAAGAGACGCTCCACAAGCTCTGGGATAAGCTGGGATAGTCTAAATCCAAACATGATCCTGCCGAATTCAAATTTACTTGAAATTAAAGGCATGTCGTTTTTTAGTTTCCCAAAAAAAATCATTAGCCCTTCACTGAAGGCCTTGAAGGCCCTGAGGGCTGCCCTCCGTCTATGAGCAGACAGGAATTTTAAGCAGGGCAGAGAATTTTGAGTTTTGGTTTTATCATAAAATGTGTGATATTTTTAGACTGGGCCATGTAACATCCAAACTCAAACCACTTCCAGAGGACAGGGATGCATAACCAGTTACACCAATGCATTCTTGCTGAAGTCCCACCTTATTCATCTATCTATTTATCCTTATTCATCTATCTATTTATCCTTATTCATCTATCTATTTATCCTTAGTCATCTATCTATTTATCCTTAGTCATCTATCTATATGTCCTCTGGAAGTGGTTTGATTTTGGATGCTACATGGCCCAGTCTAAAAATATCACACATTTTATGGAGCAGCGGTGGCCTAGTGGTTAGGGAGCTGCCCCGCATTGGAAGATTGTGGGTTCGATTCCCTCACAAGTAGGTTGCCGTGAGGTACCCCTGAGCAAGGGTGCTTTCAATAGCTGCCCACTGCTGCACGGTGTTTGTGTGCAAGGGTTAAAAGCAGAGGTCCAAATTTGTTGTGGTTCATGCTTGCTTTGCTGTGACCTCGCAATGACAAGAGTTGTCACTTTCATTTGTCCATCCATTCATCCACCCATGCATTATCTTAACCACTTATCCTGACAAGGGTCCTAGGTGACTGCAGCCTGCATCAGCAGTCTCTATCTAGTCTAACACCCTGCATACATACTGAATCAGGTCTGGTGGTGCTTCAGCGGACAATAGACTCAGCAACAGACCAATGTTGTAAATATGCATTGCGTCTTTATTCTGTTCTCTGGAGATGCATTTGAAACACTCGCAAAGTGTAAATATGTACAGGTACATGTTTTGCCATCCAATTATGATTCCAACACTGGATGTTAATACCAAATATCCATCCATTATCTGCCGCTTGTCCCAAACGGGGGCGCGGGGGAGTGCTGGTGTCCAACCCAGCGCACACAGGGCGAGGACAGGGGACGCACCCTGGACAGGTCGCCAGCCCATCGCAGGGAGGAGCAGGACGGGGACGGCACCTTGCTCAAGGGCACCTCAGGGTAACCCATTGGGAAGGGGTTCGAACCCCCGATCCTCAGATCATGTGGCTGACGCCCTACCCACTAGGCCACCACTGCCCCTAATACCAAATATGGCACTTCTAAACAGGGCCATTTTAACTAATGTTCACCCTCTTAAGACTTTTTGCACCTGTTCGGTGAAGTTAATTAACCTGCTTCAATCCACCATTCAATATAGCAGAACGTCCTGCAGCAGAGTGGAGTGAACAGGCGCGCTGGCTATTTCCATGAAACGGTCAGTAATTCATCGGCCTCTGAGCACCTGTAATAATAAATACAGCCAAGACCATCCTCTTTCAGTCCCAAGGGCGGGAAAGGCAGTGGAGCAGCAGATTTCAATCATATTGTGTGTGAGTGTGTGTGTGTGTGTGGGTGTGTGTTTGTGTGTGTGTAAGCGATGGGCAAAAAGATAGTGGAAGAGGAGAATGAGGTCCTTGGGGTAAAGTGCTAGGCTGGCAAAGAAAGACTTTTGATCACAAATGAGAGAGAGAGTGGGTGATCTGTGGTTTGAATTATAAATGCTAGAACAGGGAGATGGATAAAATGATTAAGATTCAAACAGTGGTTACTGAAGCTAAAACCAAATTTAATGAAGGAAGTGGAGTATCCAATGAATTGATTTATGCATTATTCAGCACAATGCATATTGATAAATATTCTGGTTCCTTCTCGATTGCTATTTTAAAGGCCTTTTAATGAATTTAGGATGGGCCTGACCAAGGCAATGGACACAATAATCAAAACAGCAACGTTTCATGCAATGCATGATCATTTCTTGATGGTTACTCGCACAAAGTCAAGCCGTAAGCAGTATTTCTAAAAATGCAGGAACGGAAAGCACATTAGAAACGGTGTACCAGCATTTCTTTATAAAGTGTATCAGGGCAGCGGTGGCCTAGCGGTCAGGGAGTGGACCACAGGATCGGAAATTTGTGGATTCAAACTTACCAGTAGGTTGCTGTGAGGTACCCTTAAGCAAGGTACTGTCTCTGTCACTGCTCCCTGGGTGTGTTCAATAGCTGCCCCCTACGGTGTTTGAGTGCACTTTCACTTTCACTTCATATAATTAGGAAACGCTAAAATACAGGAAATGCAGCTAAACCCACATTCAGCAGTTGAGCCCTCCTGGGTTCCTCTTCCTTGTATTGCCTGCGAATGGGAGGCACTTAACTGATGTAGGCCCTGCGATTGGACAGTTATGGGTTCAAATCCTAGACCATTAGGTTGCTCTGAGGCACTCTTGAGCAAGGTACCATCCCCATGCTACACTGCTGAATGATACACGGTGTGCATGGGCTAAATGCAGAGGATGCATTTCACACTGGCAAATAGTCACTTTCACTTTCACATATGTATGGACGAATGAAAATAAAGGGCATGCTTTTCACACCATCACAAAAAGCTGACTCAAAATGGGCTGTTTTTGATGGTTAAATTCTATGTCATACTGTACAGAACAGGGAGTGAAAAGTACTTGTTGAAACTTTAACCATGTTTACGTACTTGTTCAATCATTTTTGAAAAGCAAAGAAAAGTTCTGGCTTTAATAAGTGCAATTTAAATAATTACTAGTTACTTTGTTCTTCCCTGAGAAGGAAAAATCCTGAGCAAAGCGATATGAGGAAGGCATGTTGTGATGAATGCATCAGTGAAAGAATGAACAATTGCGTGTCCTGCTTAAAGCGCTTCCCTGGACATCAAAAGTGTGTGCAAAAAACTGAACGTACTCAACCCTCCTCCATGCATATAGTGGACATAATTCACCAGATATCTCCCCAATATATTTTTACACCTCAGGAACAAAGAGGCTTGACTTTAAGAAAAGAAGCTTATCTCTAAGAAGCCCTTCAGAGCCAAACGCACGTACAGCCGAGCTCTTATTTCAGTCTAAACCAGTAGCACTTCAGAAGGAACGTTAACTGCCTGTCAGGCCACTTTAAACACCAAAAGCATGACATGGGTGAATTCATCCAGAGGGCGCTAATGCCATGTTATAATTTGTAGATAAAAAGCACTAGACGAATGCTTTTCCAGACAGAAGCTGTTTTTTTTTTTTTAAGTTATTTTAAAAAAACGATGCTATATTTGTCTGTTCCAGTGAACAAAAGGATCAAATGTCATGATGTCTTCCCAGTTTGCAAAAAATGATCACAGAATTCACAGACTGATCATGTTTGCCTGCTGGGTCATTCTTCTTAATCGTCTGGGGTCTGAGTGCATTATTTATCATGTGTAGGCTTTTATTCGGACTGATTCCCGAATGGAATGGATCTATAGATGGGCTCAGTCTCGTGTTATTTCATCACGCGATGTGTTTAAATTCTGAGCAGCCGCTGACTGGTTGACAGACTCAATCCAAGCATCATTGAAAAATTCTGAAAAAGATACAGTTACGCCGGAGCCCTCGTGCACTGCATGTAGCTCTTGGTCTGAAGGTTTTTATGTAATGAAAGAAATGAGAATGCAGGGATGACTGCACATGACTGTAAATAAACACAAGTTCAACAGTTTGGAATTCATTATTGATCATTTTTAGGTCTTCATTTAACGAAGTCGGTAGGTTTTCCCAGCCTACAAACAGTCTATAATTGAAAGGGAGTCGAGTTACATGGGACTCCAGATTATCTCTGTCCACCTGGCTGCTGGGATGGCAGCACCACCAGGCCATTATTTCCAGTCCCATAAGATTATGACACACTTGAATGGGAGCCTGGGAGCTAAAATATGTGGAAAAAAAACAGCAAAAATAAATAACCCTGGAATGAGAATATTCACATAAGCAGTCTGCATGAAACACAGCAGTCGTAACCTAAATTTGCACATCTGGCTTTTTCCAGCATTCATACAGTAGACGCGCATCTTTATCAACAAGGCAACTACTTTTTATGGGACTTACCAAACTACTGTTTGCCCTTATCCTTGTGCTTTATCCTGTTTTATCCTTTGAGACTCTTGTTGCCCAGCCCTGCCCTGACCTTTGTGTCCTGCTACTTAGAGATTGCGACCCCTTCTGACCCCAAGAGTTCACTAATCTGTCCAATTATTCAGTTGGTCTGGCCTCTGTTAAGCCTAGCCTTCTTATATTGTGGTGATATGTTAGTTTGTTGACTCAGGTTCGAATTCCACCTTCAGCACTTCCACCACTGGGATCCTGAGCAAAACCCTTAACCCTGAGTTGCTCCAGGTGGACTGTCCCTGTAATCAGGAATTGGAAGTCGCTCTGGATAAGAGTGCCAACTAAACTCCACGCCTGCATCTAGAATCCACGCCTCCTACATTACTAATACAACCTCCATGAGGTTTGGAAGCACTTCATATTTCAACCAGGAAACTGTCTCTGCTCAGACTGTTCCGACGCACAGCGATGATTCTAAGTCCTAGATTGCAAGTCCAACTGCTAGTCTAAGATACAATCAATAGCATTTTATCATAAAGGAGCATTTGAGATTGACATTATAAAATCAGACTGTTAAAAAAAAGCGGTGGCCTAATGGTTAGCGAGCTGCCCCCGCATCAGAAGATTGTGGGTTCGATTCCCTCACCAGTAGGTTGCCTTGAGGTACCCTTGAGCAAGGTACCGTCCCTGTCACTGCTCCCCGGGTGCTTTCAATAGCTGCACGCTGTTTGCATGGGTTAAATGCAGAGGTCCAATTTCGTTGTGGTTCACTGTGTGCTGTGCTGTGACCTCGCAATGACAAGGGTTGTCACTTTCAAAGGGACTATATTTGGACTGTAAATGTCTTGCTTTCTTAGCAGAACTGAGAACTCATTGTAACTCAATTATTGCGTGCATGTAAACATAACTCTAATTACACCCCCACCCAGCAAACGACACCACTATACCAATTCCACTGAGGGTTTATGTCTTTTCCTTTGAGATCTCCTAAAAAGACTAATAAGTTATTGCTCTGTATTATCACTTATAACAAAGGCCTGGGCCTTTTAGTCCAGTGAGGGAAGGTAATGAGGATATGAAGGAGTGAGAACTGAAAAGGCAGCAGGGAGTAAATCTTTGCTACTGTGCTGAAAGCGTCTATTTTCTCCGGCGGGCTTGTGAGGTGAATCATTAGGGAGGCATTTCCCCCCTCTTATTCCAGAGGGCTTGGTTTACTCTTGGAGAGGGGATGAAAGAGGGAGAACAACGAGCAGCTGATGGAGTCCAGAAACCCAGGGCTGAAAGAGAAAGCTGTGAGAAAGGGGCCATATGTAGGGCATCTGTGTGTGTGTGTGCGCATCAGAGGTGTGAACAAGTGAGTGTTTTTATGTGTGCATGGGTGTGTGTGTGTGTGTTTGTGTGTGCATGTGTGTGTCCATTTGAGTGTTAGTGAGGCTGGGTGTGATGACTTGAATGTGTGGGGTGAAGAGAGACCATACATGTAATAGACACAGGGAGAGAGAGAAAATGAGCAAATAACACAGCGAGAGAAAGAGAGAGAAAGAGAGAAAGCACAAGAGCTGGAGAGAGGCAGGGATAGAGAGAGATGAGGAGAGAGAGCAGATGACAGAGAGAGAGAAAAGAGAAAGAGCATACAAGAGACAGAGCCAGAGGGAGAGCGAGAGACAGGGATAGAGGTCAGACTCGAGAAAGAGAGAGACCAAACAGAGACAGAAAGAGACAACAGAAAGATGAGGCGAATAAAACAGACTGGGAGAGAGCTATATACAGTATAAAAATATAGAGATATAAAATATAATATAGATATAAAAAGATAGATAGTAAAGAAGGCAGAGTGATACAAAGCAAAAGAGTTAAGAGAGAGAGGGAGGGACTACGTGTCCCCGCATGCATCTCCCTTTTCTCCCTCCGCTCGATGCGTGATGGACCTCATTGGAAAGGCAAACTGACAGCCATGTTTAATTTCCTTGCAATAACAGAAAATTGAACACACCAGAAAAACCGGCGAGTGAGAGGGCTTTTCATCAACAGCAGGAACTCCAGCCTGTAGCACTACACCACTGCAGCCCCACACATGCTGCATACACACTCCAGCCCGAGACGTGCACACTCACTTATCTCATAATATAACAATAAACGCAATGACACAGCATACAAATATGGAAAGAGAAAGAGAGGGAGAGATACAAACAGATATACATTTAGCAATAACACTCAACTCCAAGCTCAGCACTAATGTAGAACTAATTGACCGTTGAGTCGACAAAACCAGTATTCTAGCACAGCTATGGCAAAAAACGAGCCTGAGAGGATTATTGATTTGAGCCTCCAGAAAGCTTCACTATCCCAACCCATTACCCTCCCCCAAAAAAGAACAGGTTTAACGCAATATGCAATTTTTTAGGGTAACGCGCCGCACAGATTTTCAACACAAGATTTTCAAACGATTGCTCTTTAAAAAATGCATGGTTTATGATTAACCATCATTGTAAGTAGTTTAATTAGTGCAGTTCAAAAAATACCTAGTAGCAATGCATTTACAGCCGCTCCAGCGCCATATGCTGCTTTAGAAGTCGCAATTGTTGCCCCTCAAGTTATTGCATCTGGCTAGTTCACCATTTTATAGCATGAAAAGCAGAAAAGAAGGTTGTCGATGTGCTGAAGGTGAGTTGAGCTCAGTCAGGTGGAAGATGGAGGAGTTTTTGTAGCTACAGTCCAGTTTGAACACATGAAAGACCACCATGGAAGCGATGAGAAAAATACCAGAAGTACTCAACCAGCCAGTCATACCTTCATCTATCATTCCAGTCTACCATACAACCTATCATGATAATCAATGATACATATTAATCTAAAGCGAAATGTTATACACCTCATTTTCTTATCTTGTAAAATGTTTTGTCTTGGCCTCGGTGCAGCATAAACATTTTTGGGAACCCCTGATCTAGTTGCATGGCCTGGAGGAAGCAACAGCAGAAGGGTCTGCTTGATAACCACAGTGAGCTGGAGGCAGACCAGCCCTACTAAGGGTGATTTTGAGAGAAAAAACAACCCGAAGCAGTTATCCTGCGGAGGAGAGATAAAAGCCGGTAAAGCATAAGGCTGCAGTCCTCATCTCACATGTAATTATGAATGTGTCCACTGACACTCAGGGACTGTGACATCCAGTGACAGATTGCACTTCAGATGTGGTTGTTGTTTGCCTTTCAGCCTTCAGGCCTATTGATCTGTGGGAAATGAATAATACATTGTATTCAAAAAATAAATCTTCAAATGTTATATTCAAATATTTTGTGTGTAAACTGTAACGCACTGCAGTGAATGCTTTTTGAAAAGTGGGGGTAATGGGGGTGGTCTAGTGGGAGGACACTCACCTACTCACCTATGATTTTGATCTGATGATGTTTAGGTCATATTTATGCATTTATGCATTATTGTGTTCAGAACAAATGATGCAAATGAACTGCCAAAGATTTGAGAAGAATCTAACGTGAAGCTACCAGGAACCCATAATTCTCCAGTGCTGTCATATTCCAGAACTGAACCTACCTGGAGTGTCCAGAAGTACAAGGTGTTCAGTGCTCAGAGACATGGCCAAGGTAAGGAAGACTGAAACCCGACCACCACTGAACAAGACACTCAAGCTGAAACATCAAGACTGGGTCAAGAAACATCTCAAGACAGATTTTTAAAGGTTTGACGGAGATGAGGAAATTGTGGGTGCAGTGTAGCCAATAGCGGAACAGCAGTTTCTCTCTTTTGCTAATATTAGTAAAAACATTTCTTCATTATTAATGGCCTCAAAGCCCATCGCCATCTCCAATGCCTCCACTTTTGCTTCTTTCTTCACAAGTACATTATTACAGCCCCTTCACCATGCTTGCTGTTTTCAGAACCTCTCAGCATCGCCCTCTGGTGGATGCAGTGCTCATCCTCCACACCACACTACAGGATGCATAGAAGTGTGCGGTAAAGGTTCCATAGTGGGAGTTATTTTTGGACGTTGACGGTGTATTGAAAAAACAGATTTGATACGTTCTAGGCTTCTCTGGCTTCAGCATCCGAGGATTCTTTCTTTCTTTTTTGTCTTGTGCAGCACTTCTGAATAAAAGCAATTGAGAATTCAAGGTCATGTTTAATCACTCACTCTAATCCTGTATTAAAGCCAAGGTTGCAGCAAAAAAAAAGCTATTATGTCACCTAAGGCCATCTCATTTTGTAGAATTCTTCAAATGTGGCCAAGAAATACACCCTTCGTTTCTGAGAAATCAAAAAGACTTTCAGTCACCCAGAAGCTTCTGTGCACAACAATCATGGCTGAAACTGGTGGCCACCAGAATTCATAATGAAATCTTTGATGAACATTGGATTTCAGGGCATTGAACGTGCGAGCTGGGCCTCTCGTTGCTTGTTTCTGAGAATCATCAATCTATAGTCTGTGTAACTGAAAAAAAATTGCTTAACTTAGCCCCTTTGCATTGTCTGTATCTGTTTTAAGTGAACAGAAGTGAACAGCATTTAAGCCCCACTGAAATTGTGCTTATTGCAGACTAGGATGAGTGGAGTCTATTGTGTGCCAGCTTGGTCAAATAGTCTTTTTGTTTAAACCTTTTAACACCAATTGCTACTAAAATTAATTAAAGTGAAAAAAGTGAAAGTGAAAGCGACAACCCTTGTCATTGCGAGGTCACAGGATAGCACACCATGGACCTCTGCATTTGACTCATGCACTCAAACACCGTGCAGTAGGGGGCAGCTATTGAAAGCGCCCGGGGAGCAGTGACGGGGACGGTACCTTACTCAAGTGTACCTCAGGGCAACCTACTGGTGAGGGAATCAAACCCACAATCTTTTGATGCAGGGGCAACTGCCAAACCACTAGGCCACCACTGCCCATTACAACCATATAGCCATAATAATATATAATAATAATAAGTTAGCCCTCATTCATTAATCTCTAGTGAAGGCCTATTATGGGAATTAGAAATGTATTATCTGTAAATTGGCGCCAACCTCATGCACTCCAAAAAAAAAAAAGGCACTGGGTGCCACTGGGGTGCTAACCATAAATGTAAGCCATCAGTAACTGTAGTCAGGAAACTAAACTCCATCATATTGGCCTGCAGTTAAATATTTTAAGCTGAACTGACTCGGTACGCCCCGTCCCAACTCAAAGCCTTCTATTTCACTTTTTTAAAAAATGATGAAAATTTGGAAAGTGATGAAAGATGAAAAGTGAAATTTGCCCCTAATCACACAGTACTGTGCAGATGTCTTAAGCCAGACCTAATTGCTTTATATTTGCAAGGGAATCACCTTATTGCAAAAACTCTTATTTTTTATTGGTCAAACTGTCTTATCTTTGGCATGCTGAGTAGATTCAATGAAGCAAATGGGAACAAATGTAGTGCTCCAAAAGATACAAGGTTCTAGGTAAAGGGGTTCCAAGCATCATCAGTAAACTATTCACCAGCCTGGTCATCTGGAATCATCTGCACCTGTTTCTTCACCTCTCCATGTCTTAAGTTAGATGCTTTGTTTCACTTGAATGATTCTAATTTAGGTCACTGTGTTGCTTAACAAATCCTCTGAAAGTGGTCAAGAAAACCTCCTGGAGAATTGTTCCTCAACACTGCAATAAAGATACAAGAAATTCTGGCTCTTGAGAAGCAGAACATGAATTAATGAAGGGCGGCTCAAGACTTTGGCACAGTGCTGAGATTAAGGTACAAAACTGGAGCTCATCTTTGACCTCTAGCGTGTACAGTTTTCTGATCTGATTCAAACCATGTTGGCGAATACTAACTTCCTTCATTCGTCGTTGGTCACATTAGTTTGGCTGAGTGATTGACATGATCTGAAGCATTTTAAACAAATGATCTGCATGGCATGATATTAGACCTGGCCTGCAAACAGAGTCAGATGTGTGCACCCAGGGGTTCATCACGAAACCTTAGCATTGCCTTTGTTTGCACAGAACAGCGTTGAGATGTTTCCAAGCTCTGAGCACTTTGTAGTTTGAGGTTGAATATATTAAGCAGGATCTTCTCGTATCTTTTGGGTTCTTCTGTTTTTCTTATTCAAACAAATAACAGCATTCCCACTCAGTCTGGCCAGGTGATGCTTACTGCTGCTGGGCAGCCCATCGCTCTGCCACATCCGCTCACTACTGTTTGCTGCGGTTGCTACAACAACAGTGGCAAAATAAACACAAATCTATTTAGCTGCTCACACATTGCGCTGCGATGAAAGGGTTCAGGCTGTTAAAGCCAGCGTGAGTGGAGAAACATTTATGCATATTTATGCGGGTGGGAGAACTCTGCAGAGCCCCAGACACTATCCAAAAAAGCCCATTCCCTAAACAAGGCCTAATACTTGATACAGCAGATCTGTCTTTCTCTTCATCTCAAACACACACACACACACACACACACACACAGATGTACAACCAGTCTTCTCTCTGAGAGCCATGTGATTCCTCTCCGCTTCTTTGTGTCTACATGAAGAAAAATATCTATCATTAAGAAGCCGGCTTCCTGAAAAGAACTTTTCAGGCATTTAGAATGATACTCCACACAGCTCCTGTTTCTTGAGGTTTCTCTTCTTAGAACCAGACACACATTTGTTCTCAAACAAAGGCAGCCCCCCCTCCCACTCAGAGCACCTTCCTCAGCCTATAATCCTAAAGCTCATATAATGTTACAGATCAGATACAAAAGCTTTCAGACACAATTCAGTATTTGGGTGCAGAAGCCTCTCTGCACTTTATTATATCGGCTGACTCTGGCTCTTCTTTATTGTGACAGTCCGCTGCCTGAAGAAAGTGGCTGCAGAAAAGGGGAAAATACACAGGAAATAAGTACAGGTTGTATTGAAAGCAGGCGTGTGCAGCATCCTGATATGCGATGATCTGTGGAGTACAGAGAGTGTATAGACTAAAACCGTGCCCATGTATACTCATTCAAACTTCCTAATAGAAACTTACGTTTTGACTCATCGGTCAGCTTATGAGTTTAACCCAGCCACTAGGGATGCACAAGCCAGTGTATTTCTTCGAGCCAGTCCCAAGCCTGAATGGGGAGGGTTTCATCAAGAAAGGCATCCGGTGTAAAACTTTTGCCAAATCAATATGCAGACAATGAAAGAGACTTCCATACCGGATCGGTCGAGGCCCAGGTTTACAACAATCACCATTAGCATTGTTAGCCTACAGGGTGGAAATTGGGTTACTGTTGACCAAAGGAGAAGAGGAGGAAGGCATGTCCAGAGGGAGGAGGAGAGAAAGAAGAGAGTGGAAGTGAGAGTAGGAACTTTGAATGTTGGTAGCATGACTGGTAAAGGTAGAGAATTGGCTGATATGATGGAGGAAGGAAGGTTGATATTCTGTGTGTGAGAGACTAGATGGAAGGGTAGTAAGGCCAGGTGTATTGGAGGAGGGTTTAAACTGTTCTACCATGGTGTGGATGGAAGGAGGAATGGAGTAGGTGTTATCCTGAAGGAAGAGTATGTGAAGAGTGTTTATGTTATATTCCCTTCGTTTCTTACAAGTAAAAAAAAGATTTTTTCCTACTTCTTCTTCTTCTTTAGTTTCCCATTTAGGATTCGACACAGCAGATCATCTAGCTCCATTTCTTCCAGTCCTCTACATCTTCCTCCTTCAAACCAACCACTTGCATGTCCTCTCTCACCACGTCCAAAAACCTCCTCTTTGATCTTCCTCTTTTCCTCTTTCCTGGCAGCTCCATCTCCTGATGGCCGAGAACCTGAGCTGTCCCTCTAATACACTCGTTTCTAATCCTGTCCATCCTCGTCACACCCAATGAAAATCTCAGCATCTTTAACTCCGACACCTCCAGCTCCGCCTCCTGCCTTTTCATCAGAGCCATCGTCTCCAACCACTACAGCATAGCTGGTCTCACTACTGTTCTGTAATCCTTCCCTTTGCCTCTCGCTGGTACCCGTCTGTCACAAATCACTCCTGCCACTCTTCTCCACCCAGTCCAACCTGCCTGCACTTCTTCACCTCTCTTCCACACTCGTTTCAACTGATGATCCCAAGTATTTAAACTCCTCCTCCTTTGTCACCTCTATTCCCTCCTTCCTAACCCCTCCACTTACCTCCCTTTCATTCACAGAAATTCAGGTATTCTGTCTTTGTCCTTCTTACTTTCATTCCTCTCCTCAAGCAGCAAATAAACTGGAAACCTGGAAAAGTTTAAACTGGAACAAGGTTAAGCAGGAAAAAGCTTCTTTAGATTGGGCCTCTGTTGAATGCACTGGACAAATTAGTCCACCTCACAACTTACTTGGGACAACAACACCACATTGTTTGGTGGAGTCCATGCTTTGACAGATTAGATCTGATTTGTGGCACACAATATTAAGATGATGTTTTTAATGTTATGCCTGGTTGATGTATTTTACTGCTTATATTTAATAATATATTATACTTTTGATCACATCTGTGCAGCCTCAAGAGGAGGCCCGAGGGAAACCAATCCCCCCCTGTTGGCTCTCCCTTTGGTGAATGCATTGAGCACTTCGGTGCAGGATTTAGAGAGCAAGCGTAGCTCTGTGGATACGAGAGCAGGAAATGAAATGGCTCTTAAGGTCTGTAAAGCAAAGCTGCTGGTGCCACAGGAACACACTGTTCATTAAAAAGATATCAAAATGTAAATGTCCCAGTGCAGCATGAACAAGCTCTCAATCCACAGAACTGGAATAGACACAAGCTGGGCAGCACTCCATTTGAATGTGCACACACACGCTCTCACACACCCAAGTATGCATCCATCCATTGCTCTCTGGCTTGCTTTCTGCAGTTTACTGCAAGAGATTCGGATGTTCCCTTGGGCCAGCGCAAACCTGCCCTCACTGGGAGAGTGACTGCATCTCAAACTGCCTGATGTATGTGTATGTGCGAGTGTATGTGTGTGTGTGTGTGTGTGTGTGTGTGTGTGTATGTCCCCTTTTTCCATCTCACTGCACAGCCGGCAGCTACATCTGCATAAGACAATTTTGTCACTGCCTCAACCTTTCATAAAAACCTCGGCATAAAGGGAGAGGCTTGTCTCGTGATATTAAAAATATGTTTGGAAAAGATGTGAAAGTGTTTGGGGGGCCGCGCATCATCTGAAAGATTGATGGCCCTCCTCCGGTCCCACTTATGCCAAGTGTGCTTGTGCTTTCTTTGACAGCGCGTGAGCCATTTGCTGCAGCTACAAAGGGAACAGCATGAAGCTTCGCAGCCACGATCTGCTCGGCCACGTGAGCGCTTGGCTCTAGCACACACACATGCTGGGGTGCCTGAGAAAAGGGCTGCACTGTCACTCAGAAGTTTGAAATCAAGGTTTTCAACAACCAGTTTTGTTGATACACTTATAGATACACATCTATAATCAATGCTCATACAACACCAGCTCTCACTGCGACTGGACTGATAATACTATAGATGACTCTATACTAATTAAGGCTCTTCATAAATAATTATAAACTGTCATGCAGCCTAAATGTAAAAAATAGGGAATGAATGAGAATATTGCAGTCATACTGATGAAAGATTGGTGAATTAGGGAACATTCCTCTTCTATTCTGTATAGTGTCCCTGATTTTGAGTGTTGGTGGCACTGTCAGTGGTGTGGGTTTTCCTTCAGGTGCCCCAGCTTCCTCTCACAGACCAAAAACATGTTGGGTGGATTGTATATCATAAATACTCAATAGGTGTTTGTGCGTGTCTGCCTTGACAGTTGACCAATCCGGTGCTCTTCTATTCAGCCTATGAGCACCGAGAGCCTCCAGCACTAAACCACTATCAATCCCCCTATTTCTTTTTAGGATGAGTGGCTTGTCAGGGTCGGTGAATAGTGATAAAGAGAGCATTTTTCCTACAATGGTTTTGTGGGTAGTGCTTCAATGTGGTGAAAACGGATTCAGGAACATTACTGTTCCCAACAACACGGCTCGGTTTAGGAGTTCACAAACCCAAAAGCAGGATTCACAAACCGATAGAGGTGCAAAGAGTGATCCACAGCAGCCACAAGGCCATGAAATAGACTAAACGTAGCGGATCACATGACGATGGCGTGCTGCAGCAGAACGACAGATGTGCAATGCAAAAGGGCAAGTGTGATGAGAGCGAATTTCTCCAGAGAGGGGCTCTAGCCTGCGGTTAGAGAAAGCCAGGCGGGCTGTGCACTCTGAGTGACACCTCATATCTGATTCCTTCACTAGAGAGCTTCGCTTGATTGCCCGTCACAAGGGGAGTCAGTATGCCTACAGGCATCTGAGAGGAAAAGAGAGTCTTCCAAACAAATGCACTCAAACATACCAACTTTTACTCCAGCTTTCCTGTTACAGCAGCTGGTTTCCCACTTGCACATTTTGTATGTGCAGGGATGGAGAAAGAGAAGTGGTGCTCCAAAAAGAAGAGCTGATGGACTGGTAGTCTAAATGGACCTCTGAAAGGAAGGAAGGAAGGAAGAAAGGACGTATGGAAGGGCGGAAAGAAGGAAGGAAGGAAGAAAGGAAGAAAAACAGACAGAGAGAGCTGGAGCAGGTGAGGGATATAAGGAATGGAAACGAGGGAAAGGGAAAAAAAATAGAACAAGAAGAAGAAAGAAAGGTCGATAAAAGGTAGATAACTTTGAGAAAGGTATCGTCCCCATGACTGCTTCCCGGGCACTTTCATAGCTGTCCCCTACTGCATGGTGTTTGTGTGCAGGGGTTAAATGCAGAGGTCCAGTTTCGTTGTGTGCTGTGCTGTGACCCCGCAATGACAAGAATAGTCACGTTCACTTAAAAAACAAGAGAAAGACAGAAGGGAGCCAGCCGTTTTCATCTAGAAGGACTGCAAGACCCATGAAGGTGTGAACTGCCAGGCTCCGAGGAACATGTTATGAAGTGCCGTGTTGGGGATGTAGACCTGATGTTTTCTGGAAAGGCAGATTCGTCCGCACTAAAGAAAAGGGAGCCGATCCAACATGAGCTCATTAGTGAAACCGAACAGATAGCTGTTAGCAAATGGCAAAACCAGCACAGTTCTGGAGAGGCACAGACATCTGCTTGGGTTGGGATGGAAAAGGAAAGCCAGCTGTTGCAGCAAAGGGCGATAGTATCTGCCAATAAACCAAGAAGAGTATTTTTATACATCATAACTCGGCGCTTCGGCGTGGCGAGTTATGATGAAAAGAAATAAGCATTGCGCTGAACTCCCTCATGTTTGGTCGTGATCACAGCAGGCTGGTGCGGATGACCCGGGGCCTTGCCTTGGTCAAGTGCAATTCCACCTGGTGCTGACATTTCGTCCATGCCAATTAGCTTCACCTTTCTCCACTCAGCAATTTGCATTCTGATTAGTTAAGGACATCCAGACAAGACTGAAATGGCCTACAGGGTCTACAGGGCTCTGGAGGGCACCGGAACAATTCTCCAAATAACCTGTTGACATGGATGTACAGGGCTCCCATCCAATCACAGTTCATGTCCAGTAAGAAAGGCGCGAGTCATGTTGTGAATCCCTGAACATTGATTAATCATGGCAAGACCTTATTACCTGGAATGTTTAAGCAGGTCTAAAGAAACTATTTGGAAGACAAATGAGATTTCTGCAGTTTGATAAGACTAAGTACTGGTGACCTGTCCAGGGTGTTTCTCTGCCTTTCGCCCTGCGAGAGCTGGAGCTCCAGCACCACCCGTAACCCTACTCAGGTAATCAGTGAAGATAAGAGTGCTAATAGTGCTTAAAGAGTGATAATAAATGAGAGAGAGTGCTTGGTAGGAGCTTCATCCTTGTAGCTCAAGTGAAAGCACACTTTGAAAGCACATTGTGGACACCAAACATGTCTTGGCTGGTTAACTACCTCTGAGGTGAGCAGAAAATTGTGCAGACACTTAAATCAGCAGATAAATGGGGATTAACACTATCCATTTATCTGGAGGGCCTATTTGGTGTTTGTTGCACTTTTTATTTTGAGAATATGTGGAAGTCTCTCCCATTCATTTAAGTCCCTTTCTATGTCAAAATTTAATTTATGACAAATTATTTTCCTTTTCGCATAAAGTTGTCATTGTGCCTTTGGAAGCAGGGTAATAGGTCATCAATCAGCAAAATGCAGTGAATGAACAAAAGAGAATCTAAATCAAATCAATATTTGGTGTGACCACCCTTTGCCTTCAAAACAGCATCAATTCTTCTAGGTACACTTGCACACAGTTTTTGAAGGAACTCGGCCGGTAGGTTGTTCCAAACATCTTGGAGAGCTAACCACAGATCTTCTGTGGATGTAGCTTCCTCACATCCTTCTGTCTCTTCATGTGATCCAGACACACTGGATGATGTTGAGATCAGGGCTCTGTGCGGGCCAGAAGAACTGATGCTGGTTTGAAGGTAAAAGGTAGTAACACCAAATATTGATCTGATTTAGATTTTTCTTTTGTTCGCTCACTTTGCATTTTGTAAACTGATAAATATAAACAATCATTATTTATATTTCTGAAAGCGTTCTTTGTTTACAGCATTTTTTCCACACCTGCCTAAAACAATTGCACAGTACTGAATATATCCCTGTGAATTATGAAAACCAGGATTAGGCTCATTTTTCAGTCTGAGCAGCATGTGAGTGAATCGTCGAAATCGATTTGACTCCCAGCAGTCACACAAGCTTTGGGGGATTTTAAGGAGGTCTGATTTAGGGCCTGGTTGTGGTCTAGAATCCTTCAAGTTGTGGTTTTGGAAGGTGTATGTTTTACAGAGGTCGCATACCAACTGTGCACAAGCACATGGATTTAGATTACCATGTTTGATCAGCAGGTCCTGGGCTTGATTCCTAGGCAGGGCACCCCAGTCCTTTCTGTGTTGACATCATGTCTGTGTGGGTTTTCTCTGGGTGCTCCGGTTTCCTCCCTTGGTCCCAGGACATGTCCATCAAGTGAATTGGAGTTGCCTAATTGCCCCCTAGGTGTGACTGAGCACATCTATCTGTGTATTTGTCCTGATATGGACTGGCGACCTATCCAGGGTGTCCAAGGGGGACAGGCTCCCGCACCCCTTCCAACCCTACTCAATATAAGCAGTCGAGAGAAAGAATGAATGAATGTGAGAAAGAAAGAATGGTTAATTGTGTGATCTGAGATGCTGTTATTCATTGAAGTAAATAATCCATTTTCAGATTCAGTTTATGCTGAATGTTATTATGTTTCTCTTTAGGGTGTTAAAAAAAAAATTCATAGGACAGTAAGTGCTTGTTTAAACATGGATATAAACTCTTGAAACTCAATTTAGCTAAAAAAACATCAAGACACTAGTGCTGGTGCAGGGAGTGGCCATGTACTGATGCTGGAAGACTATCATCGCCTGTAAGAAAAACATTGCGTTGTTTAAACTCCAAGAACTTCTAACAGGACCTTTACACAAACAATGTAAATGTCACTCTGTTGGTCTGTTTACAGCGAGTGAATCCCATTTCTACAAACATTCTGGAGGGCAATTTGGTCTATAAACCGTATTGTGCTTCTCTATATATTTATCTACAGCAATAAAGCAGCATCCCTACTTCTTTGTTTACGTGACTATCTGTCATTATGAACCACAGCACAGTGCACCACAACCAAATGCCTCCTTTGCATTTGACCTATTCAACAAGTGAAGCAGTGAGCAGCCATATCCTACACCCAGGGAGCAGTGTTGGGGCCGGTACCTTGCTCAAGGGGACCCAAATTTAAACTACTGGTTGGGCAACCAAACTATGCCCAACCAGTGATCCTCCAATCAAGTGCCTAACTACTAGGCCACGCTGTCCCACTGTCCCTAGACCAATGATGAGTAAAGAGGCAGACTAGATTTATTTATTTAGGCATATAGCGCCACCTACTGTTTGACCCGGGTTAGGCTTGTGCATCTGCGTTTCAACACTAGTCATCAGCCTGGGACAGTGGACAGTGACTAGTGAGTTGACCCGTAAAGTGAAAAAGTAGTAGCAGCTTTTGACAGTACTTTTGTGAAAAGTAAAACTGCCATAAAACAGAACAGCAAACAAGTAGCATTTACTCCCTCCCACAGCTCAGGACCACTTGCAGCATCAACACTTTCTGCGAGCTATATACGACAAATATGATGGATGTTGCCTGAGAAGCGAAAGGTCCTGCAGCTGTTTCCCTGTCAGATAAATGGCACCTGCTTTTGCTCTACAGCAGCACAGTGCCCCCCCCACCCCCCACTGCTCAGTACTGCCAGCCAGCCAGCCTTGAGCACACAGCTAGCCCAAATGTCCATAGTGACTAATCTTAGGACAAAATCCATCCACTGTGTTGCCTGTTAAAGTCTCTGTTCCCAGTAAGCTGTGGGTCCAGGCTCTGTCATCCTGCATTCAAAACCACAGAAACTAAGATCCAGCGAGAGAAGTAAAGAGAGGTCATGGAGGGTATCTCTGCCCACTTGCTCAGAAGGTTCAGAGGGCTCCTGTGACCCATTGGACCAGTGCCGAGCTCTGAGGGGCCATCCATCAGCGAGCCACAGACGAAGCCCGGGGATGGATTTCCGCTCTCCCAGCTGAGTCATCAATCAGAGGCGGCTGCCGCGAATACTCAATCAGCCAGCAGAGCAACAGACGAACTCACAGTCTCCCAAACCTGCCAAGTATCCAAGTAAAGCCAACCAGATCTGAGAACCCACATCAGGAGTTACTCTGGACTGAGTGCTGAATTAGTTCTGCAACCATGAGTCATCAGATAAATGCAATGTTAGCACACAATGCAACAATGATCGCATGACCTCACTGTTATGGTGCAAAGAAGGGTCTTTTTCAGGAGTAGCCAGAACTGTTACAATATAATGACCAAGAAAGGTATGTCTGACTTTAGCAAGGAACAAAGGAATAAAGCAGAAAAGCAGGCTTGTTTGACCTGGTTCACTTCTGGTTAGACACTGCGGTGCTCTATTAACGTTGGCTGATGTTGGGGTGGTGGTGGTCGTCTAGTGGTAGGACACTTTAGCATCCGCTAAATGCCGTAAATGTAAATGACTGACATTCAGTAACAGAGGTGACCAGAAAGCTCTTGCTTCAACCTAGAGAAGCCCTGGCCAGTTTGGATACACTCCCTATTATTACTTAAATTTCAACCTCCTTGGCAAAGAGCTTGCCATTAGCTTTAAGCGAGCATTGTTTAGAGAGTTATGATCAAATTTGATAGTATTCAGCAGATGCTGTAAAGGCCTAATCATTGCAGAAGAAAGGGCATGTCAAATTTTGTAAACAAACATAGCACTTATATAAGTAAAACAATATTCTCTTTACTCATCGCTTACAGCCATACCATCCTGAGAATGTCCAGTCTCGTCTGGTCTCGGAAGCTAAGCAGGGTAGGGCCTGCATGGAGACAGTTTAGGAACATCAGGTGCTGTAAGTCATTGAGGCAGTGGCTGAGGCAGTCTATAAGAAGCCGTTTAGGGGCAGTGGTGGCCTATTTGTTAGGATCAGAAGGTCCCGGACCAGTAGGTTAGGGAGTAAGCCCCTGGATTGGAAGGCCTAGGTTTGAATCTCAGACTGGTATGTTGTCCTCAGGTACCCTTGAGCAAGGTACCGTCCTCGTCACTGCTCCCCAGTCACTTACGATAGCTGCACCTTGCTGCACATGTGTGTGTTAAATGCAAGAGGCTGCATTTTGTTGCGGTTCACCGTGTGCTGTGCTACACAGCAACCAATAGTCACTTTCACTTTCACACTCCAATTCAGAAGCCAAACTCCGTCCCTTTGTCACAATTTATTTTTTGCACTGTTGCATTAACAAGCAGGCTGACCAATCAGAGCTCTGTTATCACGCATATATTTCTTTCATCCACTAACATCTCAAAGTGTGATCGGTGTTGGTGGGAAGGTCCCGCTACATTAAAAACTGCATACATTTACATTCACAGTTATTGTACTTGGCACGAGTAGGGCTTTATTCAAATTGACTAGCCAATCAAATTGGGAGAAAGCACAGAGGAGCAGGCTCAGCTTGTATTTGAGGTTTTAGAAGTGTGAATACCTTCTGCTCTGTGAGCTATGGTACGATTACCCAGGTTTATCTCAATGGAAATACATCCGCACACATCTTTGCAGCATTAATAAGCCATGAAAGAATGTGGAATGAGGATGTAATGCATTCAAGTTTCATGCTTTTTTAGCTGTTGCTGCACTGTTAGCATTAGTCACAAGCTCAACAGTGGGGTCCGGATCTAATGCCGCTCCACTGTAGAGCTTGAGCAGAACAGATCCCGATTGGTTCTGGACATCACAGAAAAGTGCCATTGAATGTTCATGTGATCAAAAGGAGGAAAGGTTCCATCTAAAGCACCATCTTGCAACTGGGGAAGTGTGGTTCCGCCGGGTTGTGCCCTGGAGATTCAGCACGAATCAAGTCGCCCCCGAACATGGAAAAACTTAGCAGGGTGGCATTAAGCATTTCTGATGCAAAGCAATGCAAGGACGAGAGGAGAATCCTGGAGCGACTCAAGCTACAACGACAACAATCAGTACAACGAGAGGACGAGCAGATAGTGCTGATGTAACAAGCTTGAAAGAAGGTGATGAGGCAGCAGGCAGCAGAGCTGGGGTCTGTATGTAAGTCACAAACCTCTTATGCGAGAAAGGAGAACCGCTATGGGGGATAAAGGGTTAAAACAATAATGAATCCAATAAAAATTCAATTTATACAGCCTACCTTCAAATACAGCAGACATATGTTACTCATTCTTTAGTGTTCTTCTTTTAATATAGTCTGATTTTCCCCTCACCCAAGAGGCAGGCCATGAGCCAAGACTGACTTGGACGTTTATAGCAATAGTCACTCAGACCATTTTTGTAAATACACCATTTCAAAAGGGCAGAAGAGAACTGGTCTTGGATCATTTATTATCCCAACTAGGTTCAAGGGGATACTGGAACAGCAGTCAGAAAGGCACAGATAGCCAGGGATCACCACAGTAGATAATCCGTTTCCATTTCTTCCATCCTTCTGTGTCTTCATCATTCAAACCGACCACCTGCATGTCCTCTCTCACCACGTCCAGAAACTTTCTCGTTGGTCTTCCTCTTCTCCTCTTCCCTGGCAGCTCCATCTTCAATGTCCTCGTATCTCCTCTGGACATGTCCAAACCAACGCAACCTTGCTTCTCCAACTTTGTCTCCAAATCGTCCAACCTGAGCTGTTCCTCTAATGTACATATTTCTAATCCTGCCCATCCTCGTCACACCCAACAAAAATCTCAGCATCTTTAACTCTGACACCTCCAGGTCTGCCGCCTGTCTTTTCATCAGCACTACTGTCTCCAACCCGTATAGCATAGCCAGTCTCACTACTGTCCAGTAAACTTTTCATGCTTCCTGGTACCCATCGGTCATAGATCACTACTACCATTCATCTCCACGTATTCCAACCTGCCTGCACTCTTCTTCACCTCTCTTCCACACTCGCCGTTACTATGAACTGTTGATCCCAAGTATTTAAACTCCTCCACCTTCACCACCTCTACTCCCTGCAGCCACTCCACTTTCAGAGCTAGAAGTAGTAGGAGCCTTCTTGAAGCCTGACCTTGTCCACACCGTGTCCAGATGACTGATGGAGATAAAGGGGAAAAGTGTATACTTGATATTTTTGTTGAACTATCACTTTAAGGTTTAATAGCAACCATTTCTTCCTACTTGGGGCTGCCATGGTGACAGGGTGTCTGTATGTGTGTGTGTGTGTTTAGTGGGCCGGACGACATGTGTCTGTTGTCAACATGCACATGAAGAGAGCCTGCAGGTGCCTGGCTGTGACACAGCCCCGCCCCGATCAGCTTTGAGTGACAGAAGGAAGCAAGCACTGCTGCTGAGGACTCGCTGGCAATTAAAGGCTCTAATTAATCGGAGCTATTTAAAGAAGTCCATTCATCCCCCTCAAGCAGGCGTGCAGATGAGAGCCAAAAGATAAACGACAAACTGTTTCTCTCTCCCTCCTTCCCTTATTCCTCAGCCACTCACTAGGTTTTACCTTCTTTCCACCTCTGTCCTCTCACACTCAACCCCCATTCTTTTCTTTACAAAGGCCACTCAATCAGGAATCACCCTGCTCAGCAGAAACCAGCAGTATCCAGATTGTATGGAGCCACAACGATGACATGCAACTCCCACATCAAGCTCCATCCTGGGTGATGAATAGCAGAGACCACTGTTGGAGCAGCAGGACCACAGGTATTAAAGCAAATCCAGATTGGTCATTTCAATCCCCAGGACTTTTCTTCTTCTTGTCTTCTGCATCTTCCTCCTTCCAACCGACTACCTTCATGTTCTCTCTCGCCACATCCATAAACCTCCTCTTTGGTCTTCCTCTTTTCCTCTTTCCTGGCAGCTCCATCTTCAATATCCTTATCCTTCAATATCCTTCAGTATCATTTTCTTACCCATTTGCCTTGATAAAGGGGGAAAAGAGTGGAGCTGGAGTCTATTCCAGCTCTCACAGGGCAAAAGGCAGAGAAGCACACTGGACAGGTCAACAGTCCATTGCAGGGCAGACGTACAAACACACCCCCCAGAGGACAATTTAGCCTCTCCGTACCACTGCCTATGTCTTTGGATGGTGGGAGGAAACCCACACAGACACAGGGAGTACTTTAAAACCACACAGGCTAGGACCTGGACCGTCCCGCCTGGGAATTAAACCCAGATCCTTCTCGCTTTGAAGTAACAGCACCACCAACTGCAAGGGACATCTTTTTAAAATATTCAATTTTAAAAAATCATTTTTTCCTCAATTTAATTTTGTACATCGTCATATTTAATACGATTAACTTTTTACAGTCAAAATCGATGCATTTGTGGAAAATGCAGTTACTTAACCACAAGCATTTTAGCATTCTCTAATTAGCAAGTGAAATGGAATGAAATCAGCTTTATGCTGCAGTGTCATAATTGCTTCTTGTAGAAACAGCAGCCAAAAAAGGCCACTTGTCAAGAAAATGGAAGGTTCTTCTATTAGGCAGGCGGCCACTCGGTTACAGTGACCCAGCGCCTTGGAGAGGTGCAGCTGGTAATAGTGAAATAAGGGGGGTTCTATCTGCTGTATTTCCACTTACCTGCATTCATCCACCCACTGTCTTGAAGAATGACATCCATTAACCCAGCACTGGACAAAAACAGCCTGCGACTGTAAAAATAAAATGAGCCAACGTTCAGGCAGAAACAAGTTTTAATGTGTGTGAGTGTGTAGCGTTGGGGCAAGGGGGAAGGGTACTAAGACTTTATATCCTGCAAAGGTTGTGGTATTTTGTGTTGCGGAAGAGAGGAACCCGGTGCTCTCCTGGGGGGATGCAGGTGGTTCAGACTGGAGGTGATTTTTACATCCCTTATGAGTGCACTTTAATCTCGGCGGCTCAACACGCAGCATCTGAGCGATCCTTCGCTTAACATTGGATAAGGTGACCACCGGAGCAACAGTGGAGATTATAGATCAGATGTGCATTTCCTCAGGCCCAGCACTGCAGCAGACAGGTCGTTTCTTTCCACTCGGCCCAGCTACAAAGCGCAAACCTTGAGAGTCCAACTGCAGTTTAAATCTTTAATCAGGGCTCTGCTGCAAGCCCCCGAAATAATTAGTTTTATGTTGCAGCACCCTGAGACGCACTAAGCACGACGCGTTAAAAAGCACACAGAGGAAAGATGGGAAAGTGAAGCTTAATGAAAAGAAAAAAAAAAAAAAAAATGTGTGATAAAAATAAAAACAGTGTGTCTATCACTCTGAAGTTCTTAATGGACTGGGTTGACTGTGGTGTATTGTGCGCTGCACGGAGAGCCCTAGTAATGTCTCTCAAAAGCAATTGAAATGCAAATAAGCAAGCAGCAACTTCAAAGATCGAGCGCTGTCCTTGATCAGCGAACTCAGGCTACACTTCATTGTGCTTGACTACACTAAACGCAGCCTCTCCAACTTCTTGAGAAATCCTCGCTTTCAGTGGAGCCCCACTGCCTTCTATTCCCTATGAATCCATGCAGAACGTGCAGCTGCTGTTCTATTGGAAAACAGAAATATGATGGTGCGTGAACATTTTTTCAGTTTGGAAGTCAAACATCTGATCACTCCATTCTGTTCCCACTTTAGGCATGACCGATCAAGCCCAGAAAACAAAACACAGAGACCTAAGCTTCTGCAGCGTGATATCAAAACCACCTTCCAATAGTGTAGGTCCCCAAACAGCTCTGCCCCTTTAAGACATGGACTCCACAAGATCTCTGAGGCTGTGGTGAGCTCGTGATTAGTGACTAGGCCCCCTGATTTGAAGGTTGTGGGTTCGAGACCAGTAGGGTACTGTGGGTTTCGTTAATGCAGCACCGTTTCAGTGTGGTGTGTGGTCACTTTCACTTGCACAGTGGCAGTGTATCCAAGCACTGGATTGCACATGTGCTTAGGTAAGAAGTACAGGTTAAAATTATATCCACATGGAAATTAAGACCTAGGATTTCTAATCAGAACATTGTGCAGAGGATCAAACAGCCTTGCCATCTTCCTGAGGTCTTCCTTAGTGAAGCAAAACACACTGACAACCTTACACCAGATCTTTTCCCATCGCTCCATGGTCCAGTTTGGGTGCTCATGTGCCAGTTCTTTCAGGTTGCAGGTTTTTCAGCAATCAGTGCTATAGGAGCTCTGAGTCTGTGCATCCCTGATCCTGAACTTTTGGCAGGTACTAAACACTGCATTCCCAGAACATCCAACGCCTGTGTTGAGATGCTCTGCTCAAGTTGTATAACCATCACAATTAGGCCAAAGTCACTCAGGACAGGATCCAGCTTGGCTATTTCTCCTGTTTCCATCACATCAGCTCATCAGACTTCATTTGGTGCCGCAAATGTCCCCCTTTTGACAGGTGACACTGTAAAGATATTCAATAAATGCGATTTATTTAAATGTTCAAATTCCCATAAACATGTAAAATAAATATATAGGGCCCCTAATGCGCTCAGGTGGGTGACCTCTCGGTTACCTGCAGCACCACAAGTGTCCAAGACTCAGAGACAGTCAAGAGTTGAAGTGTAGAGGGAAAAGAACAAATCAAAACTAAATTATCTTTCTTCTGTCATTTCCCTCACTGCTGTAGTGTCCCAAATGCAAGAATCATCTGAAACGACTCCAACCCCACCATCTTCTCCTGACAGAGCAGATGATGATACCAGAGAATAAATTGCTTACTGCAGATTATTCTAGCTCACGCATTACCGAGATACCAAATATCGAGATCGGAGACAGACGTCAGTCACCAATACCTGAGAACTGTGAGTGTGCAGGTTTGCCCAGGCACTGTTTCCATCCCAACCTTTATGAAGCTGAACGCGAGCAACTTGGCAGTAGTGCGCAGTTGCCCGTTCTGCACAGGCAACACAAACTTTCCAGGAACGTGAGAAAAAGGTTAGTGGCATGTAGAGTAAACCATCTTCAATAGTTAACAAATTAGTTTGTTCCAAAGTGATACTAGGCACCTGTGCCAGGATTCCCAGCAAAGCTTTAGGGAACAGAAATAGTGTTCTCCTAAATCATGGTAATCTGTGAAAATGATGCTCTGTTAGCATCAGTGATGATGTAGTACTTGTAATTAAGAGCAGCAGTTCCAGTAGCTCAGAGCAGATCTTTCTAGTTTACGGTTACCTTTGTACACCCAAAACCTTCTACATTTGGCCAGCTTTCTCCACAGCTGATCAGTGATCTTCTCATACTAGACACATGGCTGCAGGTGGTATATTGCTAAGAGGGCACAGGTTCAACTCCTACTGCCAGCATTTCCACTGCTGGTATCTTGATTAAGACCATAAACCCAAAGTTGCTCATGGAGACGGTCTTTGTAATGAGGAAATAGAAGTCGTTCTGGATAAGAGGGTCTCCTAAATGCAGTAACCGTAAATGCTGCTGTTCAATGCCATTACAAATAACCAGAAGGAATTGTCATTGGATGGAGTGAGCCGTAACGGAGTGGGGTGTTTTTTTTGTTTTTTTTTTAAATTGTTACCCTACTATTTGAAGCGGGTCTTCATGCAGGCTCAGAGGTGAGAGCAATTCCCGGAAACTACTCGACTGTATAACTGTTTCATGAGGGCCTGCCCTGAAACTTTTGCCTGTTGTCAATCAGCTTGAGTTCCAACAAACAGCCTGCTCCTGTCAAACGACTTGGTCCTGACGTTACCTTCTGAAAATAACTGAAACTATTGTCTACCACTTAGTAGCTTGCTAGATATTCAGAAGGAACGAGGCGCTGAGGACAAGCAATGTCCCAGAGTGAGGCATATGCAGTACAAAACAAATTCCAGTGCTGTCCTCGCTCAGCAGGGCTGGATTACTGTACACAATGAACAGACAATGCCACATGTTTAGTCTTCCTTTGTGGAAAGACAAAGAGGGAGTTAGTGCCAAGTGAGGGGGGTTCAAAGAGAATAAGTGCATTAGATCTTGTGGAGTGGGTGGCGTTCTGTGAATCTAGAATTAACCCAAGAGGAAGATTTGTTTGGAGTCTCCGCTGCCTGAAAGAAGTGTGATGATGCAGTACCCTGGAGAAAAGGAGCTTATCTAAGAGAACCTGTCCCACCCCCAAAATCTTTTGAAAACATTTCTCCCCATACGCAAGAATAACTCCGTTTCAGACCAGCTTTGTGTTATGGTAAAACTGACCTTTAAAGGTAGTCAGGGAAGTGGTTAGAGAGCATATAATTTACAGGGTCCAAGGAGGAACATATAGGAGAGCTAGAAGGTCAAGAAAACAACACAAAAAAATGGATTTAACAAAAGGTGATACCGCCTATAGGACAGTTTGGGATCCCCAGTCCCAACTAAAAGTAGAAAGTCACATCCTGCAAATTCTGTAAAAGAGCAGCGCATTGTGTACATTCAGGCCGGAGGCTGTAGCCATTCAGCAGCTCGCAGTGGAGCACAACTAGCTGTCTCATAATGTCTGCATTAGTTCTGCCTAGTGCTGCCTAATCTGCACGACTTGACCGGGAGCATTGGGTTTACGGCATCATGGACCCATTTCTTTATCTACACCTCTCCACCTCAGCTTATTAAAGAGCATTATTCTTTGAAGTCAGATCACAAAATGAAATAAATAAATTTGCCCAAAAAATAAATTAATAAAAACAAAACAAAACAACGTGGAGCAACACTGCCACCTATAGGAGATGCTCACTCACCATCTACCCCACCAGCAGAGAGGAGCTACAAAGAATGGGGTTTGAAAAACCATCTCCAGGAGGTTATTCAAGAGCAGTTTCCGATCAGCAGTTTTTAGCAACAAAGCAGGGGAAACATCAGCTTAAAAATAAATAAATAAATAAAAGAAAAATGTATGAGATTTAGCTCTACCATCACAGCAAGAAGGGAGACGTTCAGAGTACGAACGCATATGTTAATTAAGAGAACGTTATAATTGAGCTATAAAAATATACAACTGGTGCAGCACACGTAAAGCCTGTGTTACACAAGTCTGTACCAAATGTGTGTTAGAGAAAATGAAAGTGATAATTGCCATTATGAAGACACCACAGCACACGGTGAACCACAACAGAATGGTTTTCATTGAACCCATCACAAATGCAGTGTGCAGGGGACAGCCATACATCCAGCACCTGGGGGGCAGTGTTGGGGGACAGTACTTTGCTCAAGCTGAACTAGGACTATCTACTGGTCTGGGACTCAAACCCACAAGGGGGACTAATCCCAAACCATTAAGCCACAACTTAACTCATGATCTTACATACGTGAATGTCTCTGGGTCTTTTGTGGAGAAGGACCACAATGCATACTGAGGACAGAGTTACAGCTTAAACTGCCAGGGTGGAGAACCTCTGGGCAACAAAACCAACAGCAAACGCATTTCCTCACCAGCAGGAGGCAGGGCTTTAAGTGACCTACTGTGGAGGTCTTACAATAGGTTACCGCAGCTAGAAACCAGTCATGAGATTTCCCCTTTAAAACCTGCCAGAAAAATTCAAATAAAGCCTGCAAAATAAAATAAAAACACAGCAAACTGTGCTTTTGGACAGATGTGTATAACCCAAGATCACCTCATTATCCAAGCAGATGGTGGAGGGCACTACAACGTACATTTTTATGATTGAAGTCAGTAATGCATGTCGCACAGGAGAAATATAGAATATTCTCCCCATATCAGTAGAGCGACAACGACAAGCCTATGAATTATAAAGAGACATGACAACTCATTTGGGAAACGTGCTTGACATTTATAAAGTCCCTGGAGACAGCAGACAGTACTGTGCTACACACACACACAACGCTTAACTAGAAGGCACCTGGACATAAACTGCCTGGCATGTAAAGAACGGATCTATATAAACTACAGCGATATATATCCCCAAATGTTTTCTTCACCTTAACTACTGCATACAAGAATCAGCTTTCACTTTGCAACCTTTATTAAGCTAGTAAGACAATAGTGGTGTTGTGATATCTAAAATATATTATTTCTTATATATAAATATGAAAGTCCTAAATGTTGCACATCTTAAGTTTTTTTTGTTTTTTTTTTATTATTTACATATTAATTGTTGATAAAAAAAATTGTGACTTCTGACATGCTGTCAGAAAAAGGTTTACATGTGTGCGCAGTGACCCCTTACGGAAAATTGACCACACAATATGTATTTCTTTTAAAATGATTAATAAATTATCTTTCCACTCAAAAACATCTCTGCAATTTGTGGCTGGTAGTCCTCATGAAGTATGCGCAGTTGTATGCAATTGCTTGAACTCCCTGTCAAATAACAGTGAATGTGAACTTTTCTTCAGAGAATACACGTGATGCACAATTTCTGTTTATTTGCTGGGTTTAACTGAATAAAATAAAACATAAAATATCAAATGTGCACAGGTTTCATTTGGATTCACCATGTTAAATCCAGCAAAATCAGCAGTAATTGTGCAGTAATATGCACAGCAGTGTGTTCCCTTTAGAAGTCACACCTAAACTTTTGCATACAACCACGTACAACCGCGCTTAATGATTGTCTGAATGGTTTTTGCTTTGCAGGGTTTGTAGTAATTAATACTCCGAAATTAAGAAATGTTAGACCTTACCAATTGGTCTCTTGCACGCTCTCATTCTCTCTGTCTCTTTCACAGTCTTCTCACTATAATTGCACACATTGACAAGCACTTGCAAAGGAGAAGGCCCTTAATGGCCTCTGCATTACATTGGGTGAATGTTTAGACTGAAAAGAAAATGAAGACAACATGAAAAACAGGACTTGACATGCTTTCCATTAAGACAGTGAGAGCATGGTTATGGTTAATCTTCTTCTGATCTGCACTGACAAGGTAGCCCCAAAGCTCATGACTTAACCATTTATCCACCTGCAAGCATGTGCTGTTTGGATGCTTTTCTCTCCAGCTAAAGTATCGCCTCTGAGGATGGTTTTTCATGATCATGGAAGGCTGAAGGTATCTTAGCAGCTTAAAGCATATACATGCTTAGTGCAGCTCAGTCTTGAGCAGTAGAGGAAGGGGGGGGGGGGGGAAAAGAAAAAAAAAAAAAAGAAAGATGATTCCAGGCTCCTGATGCTCTAACTGCTCAACCTGACCAGAAACTGTCAGAATAGAAGTCCACATACAAGCATGTTAGCGAAGAGTTTTCTCCATCTTTCACTATTCTTTGTCTCTCTCTGCACCCTGAAGAGATCAGCGCTCCGTGGCAAATGATGAGCCGTGACAGGGAGTTGCTCCAGGGTTGGGGGAGGTGGCGCTGTGCAGCAGCTATATGAGAGGGGTGCAGAGGGATGCAGCAGTTCACTTGTTGAGCGTGATCGTGGCATAGGAGGTGGGGATGTAGCCCTCTTCACCATTGGAACGCCGGACCCTCGTCCACCCATCACCCTTGTCCTCCTCCACCACGGCCAGGACTTCACCTTCCTGCATGGAGATGGTGCCCTCACTGGAGCCTGGAAGCAAAAAATAATGCGAAGGCTGATCATCTAGGTATTTAAATTAAACAGTAAGTGACAAATACTTAAGTTAATTGAAACTTCCACAAGAAATCTCAGTAAAGAAGGAAAATGGGAGATTTGTCAATCCATGTAAACATCTGTGTAGAGCCAGAGTAAGCAGGATCATGGCTGCAGCACAATTTAAACCCAATCATGCTCCACTTATAGCCTTCAGAAGTCTATGATTAAGTGAATGAGTTTGACTAGATTTGGTAGAAAAGTATTCTAAACAGGACAACCCAAGAACCCAAAAACCAAAGGGTCAGATTATTTAGGACAATACAGAGTTTATATAACTACTGCTCTAAAGCTGTAAATATAAAAGCTTTGGCTTTAGACATAGGCTTTCAAGGAGGAGGTAAAAGTTTGGACGCTTATAAATGGTGCAGTTGCACATGTACAAGTTAGCTTATGAGTAAGACATCAGCATAGCTCTGCAGCTGTCCTCAAAATCATTCTATTCAAACCTGGAAAGTTGTAGACTGCTGTGCATTGACCAATGGGAGCAGCCAGGTCCTCCTCCTCAAAGTCATCATCAAACTCTGCGTAGATGGCCTGGGAGGCATCAGGAGTGCTCTCATCAGATTGGGCTCCATCGGGACTAGAAGGAGAGAAATTTGATAACTAGAATTTATAATGTCTTACAGTAAACAGCGGCATACACGACTTACAAAATATTAAACCCTAAAAGCGATCTAGCAAGGCCTGCAAAGCAGACTTGAAATGGTTTGACCGCCCCACTCAAATGTCAGCATCATGCCTTTATTTACTGTTCATTACAAGACTGTAGGTTTAGTTTCTGTGTAATATATCTCAACTTAAATTCAGCAGCTGGTCATTTATGGAAACATTAGGTGTTTGAAGACTTTGACCTCACTATCTACAGCCAACAGCTAAAACATCACCAAACACTGCAAGAACTTGTGTCCCTAGGTAAAATCCTTGTGCCTTACAACAGTGCTTTATATGGGTGGGTGGGTGTGCATTTTAAAACAATCTGTTTTCTTGCTGAATAAAAATGGGTCTTTTTCTGAAATTTATTGGTTTCTTTTTTGGCATTAATTTCTTGGAATCCCGCCAATTCGCTAGCACTTCCAAACCCTCCCCCAAACAACTGAACCTGAAGTTTGTTTAAAGCAAACTTGTGAGTTTGAGATAAGCTTATCATGCGTGTGTGTGTGCTCTGTGGTTTGTTTGGAAGATAGGACTGACCTGTACACACTGTTGCCACTATTGTTGTTCAGTGAGTGAGTGGAATAACGGAGTGAGTCCCCTCGACCTCCAGCTCCAGCAAGCCATGACTACAATACAGAGACAGGGTGTGAGGAAACCAGTGTGTGCTTGGATGTGACTAGAGACAAGTAATTAGCTTGGAGTTTTGTGGAACCTCGTATTTGTTGAGCTCTCCCCTGAGCCTTTCAATGTTATGAGTAGTCTGGGTGATCTGTGGGGCCAGGCTGGCAGGATCACCCATCTGAGGATTCTTCTCATACACATCTTTCATCTTCCCCAGAGCTTCACTACAGAGATGAACGAAAAAGAACAAGAGATAAAATCAACAGAGACATTGAAAGACAATAACACAATTTATATTTACGTTTGAAAACGTGGTCAATTATGCAAATGTTAGATGTCTGAACTTCACACTTGGCTCAACTTGTTCTTTAAGTTTTGCTGCAAAGATATCAATCACCAATTACTAGATGTTGATAGTTACAAAGAACGTTTCTATAAATACAACCCCATAATGTCTCTAAACCCATGCAAACTGACAACATTTCACAATGTAAATGCTATGGCCAGCATTTTTAGAAAGCAGATAGCAGAGCATAAGTTTGGAGGAATCTGATCTAATCAAGTTTTGTGAATATCACCTAGATTTTCTAAAACAGCAGTCTTGGTGCAGTTTTGTTCATTTTTATTGCTCACAGTAAACTATATAGTGTCCCAAGTCTCATCTACAATTCTGTGGCACCTTAATAAGGAGCTGGCTGTGCTTTGAGGAGGATGAGGGAAGCTTTGGTGATGTATTATTTCAGGAGTGAATGAACATTGGCTTGTAACATTCATTAGCAACTTAAGCCTCACCATCCTGGTGCTATAATAGAGAAGGATTTTGACATCAAGCATGTCTTGGCTGTATATCAGTATGTTGGATAAGAGATGAATTATGACCCCCACCACTACCCCACCCACCCCCAAAAAACTCCCCTGAATCACCATGGAGACTGAATTGCACAGAAATCCCCAGACCCCAGCGACCCTGGAGATCTTGTGGTTAGTTGTCATAGTGATGGTTGCCAAGGAGATAATAGGCCATGCTGCTCACCTCTGATCCAGCTCCTTCTGTAGTTCCTTGCTTATGTCATCAAATTTCTGCTGCAATCGCTTCCTGCGCTGCTCCGGCGGGAGGTGGCCAAAGTCTTCTGTGGCAGCCGGCTGAGGAGATGGGAGGAGAGATAATGTTACTCACATAAACACAAATCTAATAAAAACACCCATGCACACTGTTGGCTGTCTGGCACCTGTCCAGTCCAGGACAGAACTGCATGAGAGCTGAAATAGTGAGGGACAGGACATACTTATGTAAATATTCGCCCTCCTTTTAAGAGTACACAATCAGAACATTTACCAGCAAGGGAATATATTGATCATTTGAATTAATAAAAATAACACATAGATGTTTTGATTTTTAATACAATACCTGCCATTTACATGCGCTTTAATTTAGGTTTTTGAAGATTAACTTGGGTTCCAGTAATGACGCTTCACATATAAGCTAGCCAGTCTTTTGCATCTGAATCTTTGGGCTTGTATAATCAACCTTTTCCTGTTTGTTATCCAAACATGTGGAATTCACAATCCAAATAACCACGGTCCAGCAAGAGCAAGGAAAAACTGACACTAGTTAGTCACGCTCTGATCGCTCCAAAAGATAACAGCTACATGGACATATTCACAATGACTATATTAACTATTGGAAATAAACAAAAACAAAATATTGTTGTTGAGAGGGGGAGAAAAAAATTTTTTTAAAAATCCCATGAGTGTTTTTTTTTTTATTCTGACAAATTAACTTGCAAAATTGTTAGTATCCTAGTTATAATGTTTACAGTAATGCAAATGCTGCAAACAAACAAGAGTAAAAGTCACCCAAGTTGCTTCTGAACTTTTCACAACTTCACTCAATCTACTTAAAACTTCATCCAGATCATCAATTAAGGTGGAGATGAATCTATAGAACAAACTGCATTTTAGACAAAATCAATACAGTAGTCATTACTATTAATTATTGATAATGATAAAAAAAAATTTTAAAAATGTTAACTTTCATTTTTTTTTTTTTGTTAAGTTAGAGAGGTGCAATTAAACACAACTATCTTAAGAGTTCCTTCAGGATCAATAAAGTTATCTAATTCAGAAGTCCGTGCCACTTTAATGGGCTGGATGTGTTTAAGCATGTTGAGAAATGCTGTGAGGACACGATTTACAGCAGCAATTTGGGTGGAGCAACAATGTTAGTCTTGCAGCCCCAGTGCTAAACCAAAGAAGCAAAACTAAACTCAGTCACACTATTCTTTAAGTATTGCAGTTTTAACATATTTTATGCTTATATACTCTCTTCAAAAGAGCACTGAGCAATAAATTCAGCAGAATAATCCAGCACTTCTGCTGGCAAAATAAATGAACCAAAATGACAAGGTTCGATGACCAGCCCTCATTAACACCACTTTTTATGCGTTATACACCACTGTGAGTCAAACTGACACCATTAATGAACACCATCATAGCTGTCTAAATATGTCTACCTCATTAAAACAAATATGACTTCATTGTAGATTGTCTGTTCATGAGTTTATAATTTCAGCCATGATGGTGTTGAAAAAAAGCCTTACAAAGCTTCAGGGTCAGGTACAGGCCTTCTGCACGTACAGGTGCATCTCAAAAATTGGAATATGAAAAGGTGCATGTTATTATTCACTTGCCTATATAATTATTAGTCAAGTGAGTGCTTTGAGTATTCATTTCAATCTGGAACAAATCCAGTACTATCAGTTAATCCAGAATGTAATAACCCTGAAATCTGAAATGTTTTACAAAGTAAATGTGAGCATGAACATTGTAAGGGGCTACATGTGTGCACAATTGCATGAAAAAAGACAATTTTCCAATCGGACGTGTTTATTTTCCTCTGTTAAAATGAGAATATTAAATGAACAACTTAAAACTGACAAAAATTCCTGACATTTCCCAAAAAAAAAAAAAATGTATTAATTAATTAATTCATGGAGTCTTTTAGTTTGTTGATCTGTTAAAGTTCAACGTTTTGTGCAGTAGTAACCACAGCCTTGACACTGTTCAGAGAGGTGAACCGTTTTCCTTCCCAGTAAATCTCATGTTTAAGAAGGTCCACAAGTTCACAATAGAGTTTAGGTCTGGTGAGGAAGGGGACCATATCATTATTCTTTCATCATTGTCCTGCAGAAAAATCATGGTCTTCTTGAAAGATCAGACTTTTTCCTGAATCACTGCTAGAAGAAAGTGTCTTCTAAAAACTGGCAGCAGGTTTGGGAGTTGATTTTGAGTCCTTCAACCTGAAAAGGTCCAACTAGCTCATCTTTAACACCAACAGCCCATACCAATACTCCCCCACCTTGCTGGTGTCTGAGTCAGAGAGGAGCTCTGAAAAAACCTTTGAAAAATCTGTCTTCAGATGTTTCTTGGCCCAGTCTTGAGGTTTCATCTTGTTTCTTGTTCAGTGATCGGGTTTAAGTCCTTACCTTGACCATGTCTCTGAGCACTGGACACTCCAGGTAGGTTCAGTTCTGGAGGATCATGGGTTCCTGACAGTTTCACATTTAATTCTTCTCAAATCTTCAGTTCATGTTTGTGCCTTTTTTTCTTAACACTTTTCTTGGAACCTGTAGATTATTTGCAACAAACTGTTTGATGGTTCTGTGAACACTCCCCAATATCTTAGCAATACCAAGAGAGCTGCATTCCTCTGAAAGACATTTTTGACTTTTCAGAGTCAATTCTCTCTCTTTTTTTGGTCCATTTTGCCTGAAGAAAAGAAGCTGCCTAATAATTCTGCACACCTTGATAAAGGGTGTTGATCTCCGCCACACCCTCCCTCATCACACAAACACACATTAACTGATCTGCTTAAATCCAATGAGCATTCAGATTTATACAGCTTGGAGTTGGAATAAATGCAGAAAAATGATATGGTCCAAAAACTTGCTTAATAATTGTGCACACAGTGTAGATGTTCAGTATATGCTTTTTTTTCCTTTTTTTTTTTTTTTTTTTAAAAATCAGATCAGGGCTGCTACTTAAAACCATGTTCATTTACATAATCATTACGTGGTTGGGGCTTTTTTTTTTTTACCATGAATTTATGCATCAATGCAGTGTTGCATGAAAGCGATCAGCTTGTGACACTGATGGTGTTACTGAAACTCAGATTGCTTTGGTAGGTGCTCTTCTTTATTTTTGGATCAAGTGTTTCATTTTCCCCCAGTAATATCCTATAGACTCCCTAGGGCACAGCAAACCATTTGGTAATAGTTTTGGCACTGTGGGCAGGTGCCCACTTTCTTCAGTAACTGGTTTAAACTACTGCACTTTTTCAAGATTTTCATATTTTGAGAAGCACCTGCATAGCTTTTTGCAAATTCTCCTCCACCATGTGAGTGGTGTGAGTACTATGTGTAAATAACTTGTATCTTTTTCATTTTCTATGTTTATGCAGCCTAAGCTTCAATTAGTGATGTACAGATGGCCTTGCAGGAAATCCTGGATAGAACACAGTGCCTAACAGAAAGAAGGGGGGGAGAGAAAGGAAGGAAGAGAGTGAAAAAAAAAAAAAAACACAACACAGAATGTGTGATGACCACTACAATGCTGTTACCGTGATCCTCTCCAGGGTATACTTCTATACATGAGAGAAACAAAGAGAGAGTAAGACAGTGTGTCCATGGCAGCTTTCACACAAAGCACAGAGAGCCTCCGGTTGCCATGGAACATTCAGAGTGTTCCTTGAGACTTTGAATCATAAGATGAGTCCTAAGAGAGCCAAAACATTTTCTTAATTGTGACCGTTCACTGCACATGACCGGTACTCAAGCTCTGAATAATCTAAGCTTTCAGTGGCTGCTGAATGGTGTGCAGAAGAAAACCAGCAGCAGCAGCAGCAGGTTTAAGATCAGAGCTCCTGGGCCCTGCTCTTTCAAACTCACCGTTCTGCGGAGTGTCCGGAAGGAAGATATTCGGGGTTTGACTGTCTTATTGATCTCCTTCAAACAGTACGACAGGGGGTCCCGGCCAAACTTGGGGGAGGGGGGTCCGTTAGCAGGTGAGGGAGCAGGGGGTGTTGAGAAAGGCGTGAGCAGGGAGGAGGTAGGCTGGGGGGTTATGGTAGGGCAATGATGGGCAGGGCAAGGTGAGATCAGCACCAAGCACAGGCCCGGAAGAAAGCAGGGACAAGTCGGCAGGAGGTTGAGAGGAGAGGGAAGGGAGGGGAGGGGAAAAAAGAAAAAAAAAAAAAAAAGGACACAAATGACAAGGGAAAGAGAGAGACACTAATCAAACACCATAAGCAACATCACAGAGTGAGGAAGACAACACTGGAACAATTGCAGCAGGACCAAAGAAGCAGAACAAGACCCAACACCAAAGCCTAATATTAAAAGTTAGAGAGTTAATGATAATCAGTATCACTAAAAGCTAAAGCCCCATGGCTAAACATTCAAACAACAACTACTGAACATCTAAATTCTGCTTTAGCTTGATGGAGAAAAGTGTGGCTCCACGAAGTAACAATTTAACATTAAACAAAAAAAAAAGACTTGAGAGACCAGGCTGTAACTGACTACACTATACACATGGATGGGCAAGTTTTTTTTCTTATATCCTGAACAAAGAGCCAAAGCTTCAACAACAGTGTATTACAGAATACAATTACACAACTAGCTTTCAAAAGATACACGAGTCTCCAAAACAGGGTTCATTACTGGCCCATGAGGGTTTGAGCTTTAGCCTAAACGACTGATCAAATAACTAGTGTTTCAATAGTGACGATCACTAAAGTGATATTTGCACTGAAGGAGGCACTGGCCTACAGAAATTTGGGAAAAGCTAACTGGTTGGTTACTGAACAGTTTCATATGGGTGAGAAGGATGTAAATCATATGCTATAGCTTTCATAGCTATCAGAACTGAACACCTTGAGATGGGTTAGCACTTAAAATTGCCAAAACACCAACCACAAGATTATCTTTAAACGAATGATGTTCCATCCCTTCAGTACAGTTGTGGAGACTTGAACAATCTATGCAAAGGTGGACCCAAGTTGTTCATGCCAGCCCATGTGTCACCCATCTGTATAAAACCAGCAAATAACCTCTTCTGTGAGGGCTTTAGTGGAGCCACACTTTATTTTTTTTTTTATTCAAGGCAAATTGCTGATATGGAATGACTAACAGAGGAAATCACAACCAGCAGTTTACCTAATCCATCAGACAAGCATTGGGGAAAATGGCCTCCAACCTTGGTTTAATATGCTCTAGAAACAGCTCAGTTGAGCATCTTAAATACTCTATCATTCATGAAGGCAAAAAAACAGTGAAGGCTAAACATTTGTAAGGATACTGATAAACATTTGTAACCTCATAATGGGAGCTACAGCCTAGTGACCTAAACTAACAGGCTTAATATAAACTATTCCTGCAGTCCTGGGAGAGAAGATAGACATTTTGGGGAATAAGTCTAAACGGTGACAAGAATGTTAGGTGTCTCTTTAATAACATGCTGTTTTGCTGAGCGGGAAGAGCTTTACTTGATCTGTGCCACTGAGGGTAGAGAAGAGGTGGGGGAGATTTGCAGCAAGGCCAAAAATTGTAAAGACTTAGGATTTGGATCTCTCCTCTGAATGGTCGGTTAAAGATACTGGTACACACTGCATGCAAACTGGACGGAGACACAGGGTGAGAGGTGATGCAGCAGACGTATACAGGCACATGAGAGTAGAGAGGGAAAGTGGAGGAGTTATGAAGCAGTATAGGACCTCAAACCTATAACACCAGTCATATTTAAATTCATAAAGAGGGGTCCTCCAGAAAGTGACTGATTTACAAGTTTTCTAAAGCCATATGGCAAAACTTAAAAATCACTTAAACCCATTGTTACAATACATGATAGTCAATGTTCAGTTTCGACAAACTTAACTTTTGAAATAGATAAAACAAACGGATTTGTTTTTAATGACTAAACAATCAATTAGACACCATGTATATTAAAATATAGATGCTATAAAGGTTCTGTAGTGTCATAGGAAAAAACATTTGGTTCCCTAAAAATGTTTTAGAGTTTCAGACAGATTCATATAAAGCTATTTATAAAATTAAATTATCACCTGTCATAATACCATCACATCAAATCCGCTACTTTGTACAGTAGTCCATGCAGTTAAACTCTAGTTGTTAAGAGGCTCTGAAATTGCCCTAAATAAAAAGTCTTTTTTATACAATCTATGCAATCACAAAAGTATGACCACTTATTATAATAACACATCTTCATTTTGCTCACCCAAAATCACAAAGCTGTAGAGATCTAAATGGGTTGCCTTTATTGCTCCAAAGGCATTCATACCCAGAAGATTTCTCATCCCCCTTAACCACATTAACCAGATGCCACAATCTTTCCTGGCACTTGACATTACACAAAAGGTATCATTGTGATGGGACTGAAGGATTTATTCTGTTTGGGCTAACAGCAGCAGTGTGTTTGGATGTGTGGATGTGTGTGTGTGTGTTGGTCAGGGCCTGTGGAGGCTGACAGTGGTTATACCCTCCTTAGACATAAGCACAGCTAAGCTCCGGTCATGCACTGGGAACATAACAAAAGAGCTCTCAGCCAGAGAGACAGCCATGCAGAAATGAGTTCTAGAAATGTGTATGTGGTTTTGTGTTTGCTTAAAAAGAAGTGAGAGGGAGGAAGTTTCAGGAAAACCATGCACTTCAGGTTCCTGGGAAAGACAAAGGTGTGTGGAAACCACAGCCTCTGAACTTAACTGACAATAGGGTCATCTCTAAAATGGTCTTAAGTCTGTATACTACAAAACACAGGGACAAAATATAACCCTATATAAAGCATATTCCTCAAGCTACAAATAACTGCTGAACAGCTTCACAGAAGCAGGTCAGTGCAGACCTAGTTTATAACTAACATGTAGGGCATAGCTCTGTATTAAAAAAAAAAAAAACACACACCACACTAAAACTACACAGGAGTGACAGAGAAGAATTACAGGTTTGGGTCATTTTCAAAGTGATCATATTACAAAATGAAATGAAAGTGACATTTGAAAACCTCAGACTCCCCATCATATGACACTTCCTAATCTGACAATATAAAGACACATTACAGGCACTAAATTAATCACAGCACTTATTAATTATAGGTCACCTACCTTGCTCTTCTTGCTGAACAGCCAAAAGGGTTTGCTTTTATTTTTGCCAAGAAGATCCAGTGGACCCTTGGGGGTGCCCAGGCTGCTGTCAGAGGATGCACGGTTGATGCCCTGACTGTAGTCCTCAAACTCCAGGTCACCTGGCCGTTCAAAGCCTGACTTGTGCTGCTCTACGAGAGCCAAAGAGTCCTGCAAACACAAAGACACTTTACTCACCTGTGTCCATACAATATGTCTGACAGGGAATTAACTTTCTTTGCGCAATTCACTGAAACATTTCAGATTTAACCACTATTATACTTATTCACACAGAAATGGAATATATAATCATGGGAAAATACACAGATTATTTTAATTGTAATTTTCAATGAAAATGTAGCCTATTTATGCAACCTATTTAACCCAATATCCATTAAAAATGCTCTGCCTTTTCGCCAAACAATTACCAAATCACAGCAAATATAACACTGCAAAACGATGCAGCTGAATACTCGGCTACAGATCATGGAATTATTTTTACACCTGTATGCCTCAATCTTTCAAGTGCGCAAGATTTGCGTTAAGTTTCTCATCGCATGCTGGCTTACACAGACCTGCATCTTCTCTTTGCTCAAGGTTCCCATTATAGCAGTCTTTCTATATGCTATATTTGTGCTTTGTTAGGTAAGCATGGCTCAGGTATCTTCAGACATTAAAGAGATTGCTGATGAAATCAGCCATTTAGGGGCTCTACCTATTTGATGTAAAATCCATAAAGAGTAAACAGTTCCTCCAGTGACAAAAACAATACATTTTGAGATTTAAGGATTTCCTGAATTGCTTGCTAAAAAATGAAATCATGAGTCCAGAGTATTACACCCTTAGCATTTGTGTGGCAGGACCCTGTTTGAAAGGGAGGGATTAGTAAGACAATAAGTCATTGTGTGTATGAACTGCAAAAGTGATGGGCTCACGTTCTTCTCATTAACATTGGTGCCAGCCCGAGTGATACCCTCCAGGCACTTCCCGATGATGGGCATAACTTGCCTCTCTGTGTCGGCAAACAGGATATAGGTCTGTGCTAACTTCCGCACACGCCTCTCATCCATGTCCTGTAGTTTCTGCAGAAAATACATACACACCAACAGTACATTAACTAAAGGATACTCGGGAGACAGTTATGCCATAAGCAAAGAGAGGCTGACCATAAATTTGCTTACATTGAATATTAGAGGCATGTCAGTGAAGTAGAACTGGTTCTGTTCCTTGTTATATTTCTGCAGCTGGGCAGCATAGTCGTTCTTACACTCCTCTGCTATGTGTGTGCGCATATGCGCCTGCTGTTTGGCCTAAAACACACAAACAGTAGCCTGGTTAGTGCAGAAAGACAAACACTGATATGCTGTTAAGAGCTGAAAAACTATTGTACACATGCACAATATTTACAGTTGTAATAATACAGTTCACATATCCATTCAGCAACATTTCTGAAAAGGTTCTAGTATAAAGACTCAACAAATGTGATGCCTCTGAAACAAATTGTTACAACAAATAAGGGATTTCGTTTTCACAGGCAATGATCGTGGCTTCGAAAACAGCGTAAGGCACAAATAGCTGGGCTTTAGCAGATTTACAAAAGTACATCAAATTATAAAGAATGACATTTGACATATGCACTAAGGGGGGAAAAAAAAAAATGATATTGGTAATGCACACATATACATACAAAAAAAGAGTGAGTACATGTACCTTCTCCACATCAGCTTTTGTAGCATTGATGTCTTGATCCGTCTTCTCTGCATATTGTGCCGCCTTTTCCGCTTCTCTCCATTCTCTCTCAAAACGTTTTTTACTCTGATCAACACACACAAACAAAAATAGCCACCCTCTTCTTCCTCTTAACCTTTCCTCTAGAAAACATTTTGCACTGAGGGGCACTGATAGGTAATCACGGTGTGTGATAATGGACATCTAGGCAAACAGTGAAAAAAAAAATCCAGATAAACAATGACCCCCCACTTCATGCATTCAATGCACTCACAGACAAACAAACACTGCAGACCACGCCACTGTGAGTAGAGCCAATACAAAAGCACTCACACAAAGAAAGCTCACTGTCTGCATAGTCAGTCATCTCATGCAAATCACAAACACCCTCATCGGTCCCAGACGTGTCCCTGTCTGCCTGTCTCAATAAGGGGTTTCTCACACATGGATCCAGCACAACAGGGCATTGAAAACCACCATCCAAGATGGAGATGCACACACTTACATTGTCAAGCTGCTTGTAGGTGCTCTCCAGAGACTGCTGGGCCTTTTTGGAATCAGACAGATGCTGAAAATTCATAAGATAGAAACAGAGAGCCAGAGGACCAAAAAAAAAAAAAAAAGAAAAAGAAAAACCCAACATAAAGGAAGACAGAGACAAATAAAAACTGTTGTCATTGCAGTGTGGTCACAACAGCACCACATAAACCCCCCTGAGTCCTAACTGATGCTGACAAGCATCTTTTGGTAGGTGGCTATTGAATAACAAACACCAGATCAACACATCCCTCTAAAGATCTAAAAATGACAAAAACACAATGTTTCCCCCCTACACACACACACTGCCCAGCATTTAAATTTCCTGCTAACCGCAACTGAGCTACATTACTTTCCTTTACCCCTCCCTCCAGCTCCCTGTCTGTCTCCTCTCCATCCCACTGCTGGCTTTATTTTAAGCATGGCCCAGTTTCTCTCTCTCTATGACTTTCACTCACTCACTCACTCACCATCTTGCGCTCCAATTTGAGCTCCTGTAAGTATTTGGTGAGCTCGATGCAGATGCTCATCATCATGTTTTCAGCAATCAGCTCTCTCTGCCCAGCATAGTCATTCATCTCATTCAGAATGTCCAGGAAAGACTGGTGGTTTGAAAACCTTGGAAAGAGAGAGTGAAAATGAGACACTGAAATGAAAAAGTAAAGGGAACAAACAAAAAGAAACACAGCAAGAGAGAGCGAGCGAGAGAGAGATATAAGCGAGCAAGAGAGAGATATCTGTCGCCTAGATTTTATTCCAGATCACGATAAGCAATGCGGGTGTCAACAAGACCTTCATTTCCATCTGTAACTTCCTTCCCATCCCGGAAGCTGCCCATTAACGCCATTTGCATGGCAATACAGCTGTATGTACCACATCGCCAGTCTGATCTCATTTCATTCACCCACATATTCTGCTTATGGTAAAGGTTTTGGAAAAGCCTTTAAGATTCTTTTAAAATTAAAATGTATTCAGAACTGAAATTGCTTAATGCTTACTGCTTTAATGGAAGTGTTTCAGCTCATCACCAGATTACCTGCATTCCTGCTCTTCTTTGCTGCCTCTCTTCGGGCTGTACTTCTTGGTGAGGTTCCTACAGAGATATGGTTAGAAAACAAAAACATCAGCAAAGGATGTCGACCTTGAGAAAGTTTTTTGAGGAATTTTAACATTTCACAAGAGCAGAATGCATTTAAAACTCCAGCAACAGGCTTAGTGCATCAGAATAAAAAATAAAAAAGGCCACCACTACACAACAGTACTTTTGTAAGGTTTCATGGCGAACACAAATCCTGACTGATATCAGTCCATCCACTCTCCTCCAAGCTATTAATAATTATTAATCAAAACAGCTCTTCTGAAACTTGGGGGAGGGGGGTCTCTCTTGCAGTCATTATCTTGTGTTCAAGCAAATGACTTCTTGAAAGAATGATTCTATTAGTGCACCAAATGAACCAACATTCAGAATGCGGTGAGCTGAAAAATTAAACCAATAAGGTGAATAAAAGCAAAAAATCAATTAACATGATCATTTAGTTTTTCTTTAAACAGGCTTTAATTTTTTTTCTGTAAATGTAACTTTCTTTTTCTCTTTGATTGACATTTCTAAAACATGTTTTTATGCATTTCTTTTCCTGACTTACTGACTATTGACTGTCCAGTCCATTTTCCTCCAGTTACACAGTGGCTAAAGACAGGAAAATACATTCACATGCAATCAAATATTCTTCTCCCATCTGCTCATAATAGGGAGCAATGCCATTACTTAGAAATACTGCACTTCATTTTTCCACCACAGTGCTTTTATCAACATTAAGTGAAAGTGAAAGTGACAACCCTCGTCATTGCGAGGTCACGGCACAGCACACATGAACCACAACGAAATTGGACCATGCACACTCAAACCCGTGCAGCAGTGGGCAGCTACTGAAAGCGCCCGGGGAGCAGTGATGGGGACAGTACCTTGCTCAAGGGTACCTCAGGGCAACCTAATGGGAAGGGGTTTGAACCCCCGATCCTCCGATCATGCGGCTAACGCCCTAACCGCTAGGCCACCGCTGCCCCACTGCTACAAGATACAAGTTTGCCACCGTTATCTTTAAAGTATAACTCAGACTTGCTAGAACGTGCTTAATTTGCATGTATACAATGCCTGATGTGTGTTCACAGCAAACCTGTGTAACCTGTTTTAAACTCTAAAGCCGAGCTTATGTTGATTTTGGACTGAGTCAACTAACATCATGATAAAAACTTTGTTTTCAAACTAAAATGGTGTTAAATTATTGATAAATGATAGAATAATTTGCAATAATGCTAAATAATGTGCCAAGCAACTGATTGAACCATCACTTCACAAGCTTGCCTCACTTAGGTGGCACAAAAGAGTTGACCGAAACCAAAAACACAAAATTGTCACTACATTCCTGCGATGCAGGAATAAATGCTTTGAAAAGTACAGCTTTTTCCAATGGAGTCTGTCCATTTTTATGCCATGATAAATCCATATGGTTTTATGGAAGACAACTGCTTATTTATGCCAAAGAAAGATGCAAAGTTGCAGAGATATATTTGAAATTCCTAACTTTAAAAAAAAAAAAAAAAAAAAATAGCGCTGAAGGTTATACAGTATAGTGCGTCAGTCATGCTGCAGGTCTGTCTGAACTGAACAGAACTTGTTCCAATCACTCACAATATTTAATAGTGAATTGGTCCTCTCCTGAAGATAAAACAAGTTTTTTTGTGTGTGCGCCTTTGTTTTGTAATTCCTTATAGACCAATACATGATCCCTTATGGAAAAAAGGCAGTTAATGATTCCTTTGTGAAACATGATATGCTGACTTTAAGGTGCAAATGAACTCAACAGTTAAGCGTGTTAGGTTATTTAATAATTAATGCATTGGAGAGCACCTCATTTTCTACAAAGCAAAATGAGCACACCCAGCACTCATTACTCTTTTAGTAATGGAAATTCTGCAGAGGGAGGGAGACAGACAGAAATCTTTAAAGATGGCCGGCTAATCTGAGGTTTAAAAGAAAATTTTACTAATTGCTAATGTTTACCTCAGACAAGGTAGGGCCTACACTTCTCACAGGGTAACAAAGTTCCTCTAATTCAAAAGCAAATACTAAAATAAATATGGAAAGTCCCTGTGTGTAGTTATTGGTACATTTTACATATTTACAGTCCATTAGGGTAAAGTACATAGCTATGGTCCCCCCTCTTTTACAGTTTAGAATTTCTCCTTCTCGGAGGAAAAACAGACGTCCCTGCACTTTGTTTTTATAGATCCGTCTCAAAACAATTTGTGCATGTAAAAGTCCATTTTTCACAATAATTTCACAGCCCGAATGGAAATATGGAAAGCAATGCCCAAAACTAGATTAAGCTTTGGGAGCAGGATCTTTTCCAGCAATTCCAGGAAATAAACTATCTGCTGATTTTTATCAGTGTTTGTCTCCAAGTTATCTGCAGAGAACATGAACACATGTTAAAATTCTTATGGCGTCTAACTACACACAGCATGTGTTGCTTACAGAAACCAATAGTGATATACCAAAGGCTGATTTTCCCTTCTTTATTTTTCTGAAGCTCAAACTGTGCGATCTTAATGAACATAAAACTGACCTTTTTTTCTTTTTTTAGACCTTCTATTTGCCAATAACATTCATTTTCTCCAGATGAGTCAAACTGGCATTTTAATTCCATTAACTTTTTTTTTTTAATGTTTGAAATATTCAGTTTGCCTGTAAAAATGAAAAATCTAATAAATGCACTTCTACAAATAGCTTCAATGTATTATATTCTCAAAGATTTGCAATTATAAACAGATTAATCAAATATTCTGTTTAAAGTACCTACAGATAAAGTAGGCGGTGGTTTAACACAGCACAAACTTAAAATTAGTCTGCTTCAAATACATCAACTCTGCATCAAGTTTACCCAATACAAGTAGCCAGAGTTAATGTAATACATTGGCCAAATGCATAATTGTCAAAAGTATCTTGAAGCCAAGATATTGGGCTGAAATGGGAGGGGGAAAAAAAATTAACTTTGTCAAAACATGAATCATAATATGCCTCCAGTTGGAGAGGCTTTTGCCCAAAAGTGACTCAGAAGAAAATGTGACACAGATTATCGGAGTGACAACGATAACAGTAATAAAGTTGTAATAAAAAAAAATTGTTAATTCCAATTTGAGCAAACTTGCTTTATGACATTTGCCTCCTTTCGAGCCTGGCCATTTAGCTGGCTGATAATATCAGCCAGTTTGCACAAACTGATGATGTTACTGATAAGATTAGAATGGTTAGTTTCCTTTCTCTTCTTTTTTGAGTTACAGCATCACCTGCTAACATTGCAATCCTCTTAATATTCTGCTGAACTGAAACAACCAGATAGCAATATTAATTACTGCATGGTGCTACAGATATTTTTTTTTGTCCTTTCAGCAGAATTTCTATTACAGTCGTATTGCTTATTGTGTTGGACTGAACTTCATGGTTTTATTTGAGCTGCTCACCTCAGCAGCTCAAATTTAACTACGTAACAGCAAGACAGCTTGCTTTGATTAATGAACATGAAATACCTTTATTAGAGTAACAAAACATAAAATGTATTCAGATTTAACATTACAAGCATAGCAAGCTGTAAGGAGTATCACAAGTAGGGGTCAACAAGATATACAATGCAAGTGTTAACAACTGCTTAAGCAAGAGTAAAATAAACATAAAACTAAAAATATAAAAACAAGAATGGACATCTCCCAAAGTCCACAATGAAAATAACTGTGACTAACATGCTGTAGAGATTTATTAACCAACTGGAACACCATTCATGAAGGAAAAAACTAACAGCCAGAAGAAACAACAAAGGACTCAGATAAGACTATGACAACCTGACTGCAAGCTTTTATACCCCCTTTAAAGATTTTTTTTTTTTTTTTTTTTTTTTTTTTTTAAATAGACAGAAGAGGCATAATGTTCAGAATTCTTTTGGGGAAGAAAGACATTTTCTATTAAGACTAGAGCTGGAACATGGGAGGAGTCTGGCATGTACTGAAGAGGATGGATTTGTTGATGAACAATGGTGTTCAAACTAATGAAACTGCATTTAATTAGTCATACTTAAAGGAATACCTACTATGCCGATTATTTTTTTTATGACGACACAACCTGAGAGTGAAATCCCTTAACCTGACTGTGGCAGTGGGGTAACCACTACGGAGGCAAGGAATGCAGTTACCCTTGGGCCCAGTTTTCATTTGGTCCCACACCTTGTCACTGCATGCGCCTGAGTATCATGATTCTCTAGAAAAAGGTCCAGCCATATAAAAACACTGGTGTTAACTCACCAACGACACCTTTAAAACAGATAGAAATCAATTCATTTACAGCAAAGCAGACGCTCTTTTCCAGAGCAATGTACATGAGTGCTTCCTAGTCCACATCTGTTGTTCGTTCTGTGGATTGACTATTTGCTAGCTATTTAACATATTTGATATGTTCAGTAACAGTGTTCAAGTAAGTCCTTATCTACACAAACTAACCCCAAACAAACTGAGCTTAAGTGCCAAAGGTTTCTCTCTTTTTTTTTTTTTTTTTACCCCCTCAGGAGAGCCAGTGTAGTTGAAGTTTTAGTAGTGGAAAGCTTCGGTTTCTCCAAACCACATTCAACAACAAAACCCATCCCAGTACTGTGAAGGTGCCTCCTCTGCTGTTCTGCTTGGGGAAGATAACGCCCTTTAGAGTTGCCACTTATGTAGGGAACATTGCTTCTCTATTTGAGTCAGTAAGTTAAAATAAACCGCCAGCGTTTCCTCCCAGTGTCATTTTACCATCTCCCTACAGCACACTTTCGCAAAATGTTCATGAATCCAATGACACGTCAGTATTTATTACAAACTTGTGCTTTTCTTTTGAACAGAAAAATAACAAGCAGCACAGGTGATTGTTGTACATAAGCTTATCTGCACTTTAATCACCACACAGTAATCAGATTTCAGTCTGGCTGATGAGATATGCAGCCATGTGTTAATGCATACAGCGAAAATCTTATGAGGATACAGTTCCGATTCTAGTCACATGAAGTGAGCAGTTGTCAACAGGCTCATAGATACTTAGTTAACAGCAGACTCGTATTAGCTTTTTTCCATTTATCATTTACCAATCCAAGCTGTATCTGTAATCACCTACTCGTTTACTTGTTCACTAACCACTACAAAGGCCGTTTTATTGGAGTTACAGGGGTAACAGCGAGGGACACAGTTAAAGGAATGCGAACATATCATCCTAACTTCTAGTAGCATAAACACATCAACAGTAATGGTACCTTCATAAAACAACTATACATTTCCCAGAGGAACAAAAAGCAGACAAAATAAAACTCAAAATAAAATAAAAATTTTAAACAAAAACACTAGTTTGTTTTCTATGTTATAATGGGAAGCCAGAATGTACAAATACTACTATTAAGCTTCAGGACCACTGCGGTGGGAATTCATGATACTTGTTGACCTGTTACACCTCTAGACTGATTAGAGGGGGAAAAAAAAAGTGCAGTTGAAGGGTATGGAGTAATGAATACACACAGTAAATTTGGTGACCAAAATTCTAAAACTGACAGGGAAACAGCCTTACCGATATTCACATTCAAAAAGCATAAGTTTGGAATTTTAAGACCAAATAAGCATTTGTGCAATCAAAAGCAAAACTTCAGACTTCAGCAAGATTTCAGGTCAGCGATATTTTCCAGCTTTACATTTTCCATAGCTTTAGTAATACCTATTCCACTTTGACAGTAAAATCATTGTAATGAAATGTAATGAATAAAAAGCTTGAATGATAAAGAAGAAGAAGGAAAAAAAAAAAAAAAAAAAAAAAAATGCAACCTTGTGTTTCATAAACATTGAGACCATATGTCTTGTCCTTACACTGCTCCTGGATTTCAGAGAATGTCAGTTGTTCACTTAGCACTATAGTGCGCTATAAAGGAAACCTGAATTATCCCCTGAAAACGTGAAGGGTGCTGAGCCAGTAAAAGAAGGTTCCTCCTCTTTTATTCTTCTCAACCACATCCTCCATGTCATGTGCTGGTCTGCTCCCACTTCCTCTGTGTTAGCAGCCAGCCAAGGCATAGCACAGCACAGGAAAAGCCACACGAGGCAGCAAAGCGATAAAGGCCAAATAGGGACAGAGAGAAGAGAAAGTGAGAAAGAAAGAAAGAAAGAAAGAATGAAAGTAGAAGAGGGATCATGATCCAGTGAAAATGAAAGAGGGAGAGAGAAATATATGCAGGAGAAGTTACTGTCCCCATTTCCTCCACTGACTTCTCAGACATTAACTCTCACAATGATTTTAAAGATTCTAGATGGATATACGAAATTTCAAAACACATGTAAAAGCTGAAAAGGGGAAAGACACAAAAGGAAAGGGGGGTGGGGGGGGGGGGGGGG